>JAPYZD010004813.1:0-10751 GCA_030522725.1 Ichneumoninae sp. B BG-2022a | reverse complement strand
TTTCGTTTGTATTTAACGTATACTGTATTTATTATTAGTATAAATTGCGATTAATGGCGGTAACTGGGACAGCGGCGGAAACTGGGCCGTTTACCTTATTTATCTAATATCAATCTATACCTTTTTTCGTCTTTGATCGGATTCGACAGTGCTTTCTCACTGGTCGCCGAGACGTCGCTCTCCGGGCTCAGAGGCATAACGAAATTTTCCCCGTTCAACAAATTCTGTTGACTGCACAAGCTCAGATTGGGTTTTTCCTTCCTCGGTCTGCCGATCTTTCGTTTTTTAATAACATTGTTCGAACTACTCTCGTCGACGACGGATATCGACGCGGTTATCTTGTCAGCGTCGTTGTTGTTGTTACGATTGTTCAGCAGTATGTCGGTCAGCGGACTCGTCGAGTATTTCCTCTTCGGCAACGGTGGCGCCATCGTTTTCGACACGGAAGACACGATTTTGTTGCTCGACACGGCTTCGTCCGTTTCGTCTTCGGCTACGCATTTGTCCCTCGGACTTTCGTTGTCCTCCAACGATTTCATGAATTTCGTAAAACGATCCAATCTGTCGTTGTCCACCGTGAAGTACAGACAAGGCTCGTCGTCGCTCTGGCAAGCCGCGTCTTCGTCGATCTTCGGCGAACATTTTTTTTCTCTATTGCACGAATCGGCAAGCAATCGCGGCTGCGATGTTCCCGATATCGACGGTTCGATCCCTTCCGTTTTGTCTTCAACGACTTCTTCGGACTTCGGGGTTTCGACCTTTTTCTTCTCCTTGCCGATTTCAGGGGTCGATATTTCATTGGACTTCGATGATTCGACCTTTTTCTTCTCTTTGCCGATTTCCGACGTCAATTTTTCTTCGGACTTCGGCACTCTCACCTTTTTGTGCTCTCTCACGACTTCCGGCGGCGATTTTTCATGGGATTTCGGTGCTCTCATCTTTTTATGTTCTTTCACGATTTCCTGGGTCGATTTTTCTTCGGAGTTCGGTGGTTCGATGACCTCCGGTTTGCTCACGATTTCCCCGGTCGATTCTTCGAGTTTCGGTGATTTTACCTTTTTAGTTTTTTTTGCGATTTCCGGCCCAGATTTTTCTTCAGATTTTCGTGCGTCGACCTTTTCCGGGTTTTTACCGATTTCAGGCGTTGATTTTTCTTCGGCTTTTTGCGCGTCGACCTTTTCTGATTTTTTAACGATTTCTAACGTTGATTTTTCCTCAAATTTTTGTGCGTCGAGATTTTCTGGTTTCTTAACGATTTCCGACATCGATTTTTCTACGGATTTCCGTGCTTCGACCGTTTCCCGATTTTTTGTCATTTCCGGCGTTGTTTTTTCTTCGGATCGTCGCTCTTCCTTCTCTCGCTTCGTCTCGATTTCCGGTGTCGATTTTTCCTCGGATTTCTGTATTTCGATTTTTTCTTTATTTTCAACACTTTCCGCTATTGATTTTTCATCCAATTTTCGTCCTTCGATTTTTTCTTTGTTCTTATCGATTTCCGATCCAGATTTTCCTTCGACATTCGGTGTTTCAATTTTGTCTTCATTTTCAACCGTTTCCAGTGTTAATTTTTCTTCCGATTCCTGCGATTCGATCTTTTCCCCTTTTCCAACGATTTCCGGCTTCGAATTTTCAGTTTCGACACTCTCTCCTTTTTCAACGATTTCCAATTTTTCTTCGCAACTCGATACTTCCCCTTTTTTCTCGCCCTTAAAGGATTCCGATCTCGAATTTTCCTCAACCTTCGGTTCTCCCACCTTCTCTTCATCCTCGACGATCACCAGCCGCAATTTTTCTTCCTCCTTCCGCGCTTCCACCATTTCCTCCACTTTCGATCTTTCTTCGAAATCGGCTTCCTCATTCATCGTTTTTACAATCTCCATTTTTTCCGAACCTTCGACCGTCTCCGATTCACAACCGATCTCAGCGCCTTTTATCTCTTCCTCGCACCTTTCATCCTCATCGACCTTCCTTCCATTTCCGTCGACTCCTTCAGGACTCCGCGATAATTTCGTCTCTTCCGACTCGTTCGCTTTCGTCGAATCCTTCGAAGTCGAAGCTTCCGCCTCAGACGAAGTTCGATCGGGTTCCTCCTCGACGACTTCCGTTTCCGGTTCGGCGGAGCTTTGCGAATTGCTCGGCTCGCAAGTCTCGTCGATCTTGTTGTCGGTAATCATTTCCTGCAGAGACTGCCTTATCGACAATTCCATAACCGACAAGGTCGACTTGGCGTTGAATTGCCTCATCGGAAAGTCGCTGGTAAAAATCGACTCGCCGCCCATAATAATCCTCGATCTTTCCTCCAGAGTGAAGTCGCTCTTCATCTCCGGGTAAGGCTCGTCGTCCTCCTCGTCGCGAACCTCGATGATCTGCACGCGTTCCTCGTCCGGCACGGAGAGAATGTCGTTGTCGAGGCTCGGCGCTGCAACCTCCGCCGGCGATTCGGATCTCGACTCGCTCTTGACGACCTCCAGCTGTTGCCTCTGCTGCCTCATCTTCTCCTTCTCCATCTTCCGCCTTATCTTCATGAGCTTCTTGGCTTCCTGAAAATTCTTCGCGAACTTCGGTTTCTTTATCGTAATTTCGCCCTTGGCGTTATCGTCGCCGGGTAAAGGTCTCTTCTTTATCGGCAGGCTTATCTCGCCCTGTC
Organism: Ichneumoninae sp. B BG-2022a; assembly: GCA_030522725.1. Lineage (NCBI taxonomy): Eukaryota > Metazoa > Arthropoda > Insecta > Hymenoptera > Ichneumonidae > Ichneumoninae sp. B BG-2022a. The sequence continues at coordinate 8,104 of JAPYZD010004813.1, read as the reverse complement.
CGACCTCCAAGCGTTTCGCCTGCGAGTCCAAGTCCCAGTAGTTCGTCTCCCTCCCCTCCCGGCAATTTTTCTCGTCTGTCGAGGTTCGGGATTTGTCGATCTGCGATTCCTCGATGCTGTCCGAAGTCTCGCTGCTCGAGTTGCTCGTGTTCGTGGATTCCTTGGAGAGGCTCGAAGTCGCCGGCTTGCCGGACGAAGCGCCGAGGCTCGAACCGCTCTTCTGCGAGTTCTTGCCGTTCGAGCCGTTCGAGCCGTCCCTGTCGGTCGATCGACGGTCGTCCGAATTCTTTCGCATGCTCGAGTGGTCGTCCTTGCTCTTGGCCTTCTTCTCGTCCCTCCGCTTCTTATCCTTCTCGAGCTCGCCCTTCGAGTCCCTTTTCCCCTCGGAGTTCCTTCCGCTCGAATCTTTCTTCTGGACCAACGATTTTTGCTTGGTTTCGCTTTTCTCGATTTTTTCGTCCCTCTCCGATCTCGAGAGTCGCTTCCCGTCGACTTTCTCGTCAGCGTTGCTCGACCTCGACCTGTGCTCCTTCGACGATCTCCGCTCCTCCCGCTTTCCCTTCTCTCTGGAATCGCTCTTGCCCACTCTCGCCTCCTTCTCAGACACCCTCGAATTTTTTCCGGAATTCTTCTCCGAGCTCTTCGACGTCGCGATTTTGTGATCCTTGGAGTCTCGCTTCTCGCGCGACGGGTCCCTCTTGTCCTTCGTCTCCTTCGACAATTTCGTGTCTTTCTCCTTGACGATCTTGTCCGAGTCTTTCTTCTTCTCGCGCAACTCGCGGATCTTCTCCTTGTACATGTCCTTGAGGTCTTTGACCTCCTTCGCCGCGCCGCTCTCCTTCGCCCTCGCCGTCGAATCCTTCTCCTTCGCCTTCTCCAGACTGCTCCGAGAAACTTCCCTGTTCTCCTTGGGCTTGGATTTCCCCGACGACTTTTCCGTCTTCGATTCCGCGTGAGAATTCTGTCTCTTGGAAATTTCTCTCTCCCGATCTTTCCTCGAGTCTTTTTCCCTCGAGGATTTCGATCTCGATGGCTCGTCCTTGGGTTTGTCCTTGCCGTCCCGCGGCTCCTTGCTCGAGACTTCCATGCCGTCCCGCGACGTCTCCTTCGACGAGATGCTCCTGCGTATCTTCGGCTCGCTCTGCGGCGCTTCCTTGCCGACTACGCAGCCCTCCTTGTTCGCTCCCTTGCCGCTCTCGAACTCCCGAACCGCCTTGAAATTGTCCTTCGGCCTGTCGTTCTTCTCCCTCTCGTCCTTGGGCGGCTCCGGGACGGGCGTCGAGTCGTGGTTCGAGGAGCCGAAGTCCGTGACGATCGACAAACGCGAGTCCGACGAGACCTTGCTGAATTCGGAGTCGTGGTTGCTGAAGTCCATGTTCTCGCGCGAACCGTCGTTCGAGAAATCCGGACTGCGCGATCGATGGGAGGTCAGCTCGGATATCCCGGAGAGATGAGAGTCGTTCGAGACGTGAGACTCGTTCAGGTTCATTATGTCGATGGGCTCGAACATGGGGCTATCCTCCTCCTCCTCGTCGACCTTCTCGTCGGACTTGGACGAGCTGTTGAGGTTCGGCGTCGCGGATGGCGGAGCGGAAGGCGGCTTCGACGGGACTTCCTGCGAGGCCTCCTCGTTCGCGTGACCGTTTCGGCCAGCATTCTTTTCGATCTCGTCGTCCTCCTTGCGGGTTTGTTCGAGGCTCGTCGACGGCGCTTCCTTGGGAATCGCCTCCTCGAGCTGCTCCTCGGCCCGCTGGTGCGCGTCGACGGAATCGAGAGAAACGTCTCTCAGGCTGTTCTTGTCCGACTCCGGCGAGACCGGATCGAGATCTATCGGCAGGAGGTCCTTCAAGCCGCAGGGACCGTTTCTACGACGGTCCTTCGGCCTCTCGAGACCGAGGAACTTGCAGACCACGTCCTCGATCTGCGGCATGAAGACCGAGAAGACCTTCGGGTTTACGACCTGGTCCACTATTCGCTCCACACCGGCGTCCAGGTAAGGCGCCTCGTGGATGTGCTTCCTGAGAGTCTCTCTCAGCTGGTTCTTGTTCAGATCCGCCTTCCATGTCTGCTTGCTCAGAAATGAGTTCACCGAACTCTCGACTCGGGTTCGTAGATTTTGGTAGGCTGGCTGAAAAAAGAACAAGAACGAGAGATTAGCTTCGCGATTAATAAACGACTTGCATCTTCGCGGTTTCTGGTGTAAAAAAAAAGAAGTTTTACATGGTTTATTTGCATCGTACACACTTCTTGCACATGTATATATTGACACCATTATATTAATAAATAAATGAATAATTTTTTGTCACTCGTGCATGAATCGTGGCGCTTTACATGGCAGTCTTGCGAGCCGAAAGTGGCCCATTGCATGCCAGTTGTGAACCTGTGGTGAAATTACAGAGTCGCGCATGCACAGCTCGCATTCCGTCCACTTTCGTCCCTTGGGATATGGAATCGCGCATGCGCAGTTCGCATTTCGTTCGCTTTCGTCCCTTGAGAGTTTTCTTTCGAAGTTTTCCACCCTGGAGACACAAGTTCACTTTTCAGTATTCGTCTCGCGCGACTGCCATTCCAAGTGCCGCAGATTCACGCACTTGTGACAAAAAGTATGTTGTGGAGCGAGGGTCGAATTGGCAATTGCGACTCGTGCAATTACAGCCCTCGCTTTGCTTGGGCTGCAAACTGCACACTCGTCGCAATCGCCAACTTTCGAACCTTGTTGCACAATATACTATTGTGCGATCAACGGACTTGCGTACAACCTTTATTTTAATGTTGTCTTTCCTGCAAACCTCGCAACCACCGTTGTAATATTATTTGTTTGAGTTGCACTCGCACGCATCATTCAAGTTCATCACATTAGAGTTGCACAAAAATTAATAGTCTCGTTGCATTGTACCCGAAGTCTAGTTATAGTTGCCTAACTCGCAGATGCATGCCCTGTCGAAACATTTTACCGTCCTGCACCGTTCACTTCACCAAGGTTCCTTCGCACACATTTAAACCGCAAGTGGACGTTGGTGGAACGTTGTAGCCAGTTGCAGCAACGTCCACTTGCGGTTTAAATGTGTGCGAGAGAACCTTGGTGAAATGAACGGTGCAGGATGGTTTACCGGAAGGTTGGATGTTCCGACAGGGTGTGCAGATGAACCTAGCGCGAGAACAACTACGATGAAACTCCAAATCCGTGGTTTGACCAGTTCTGCTAGGCCGGTCATGATTTTTGTTTTTTTTTTTTTTTTTCCACCAAAAAAGGCAGGCGTTATCTCGAAAGTTTTAACAAAAGGTATTGTATCGATAAAAAAAATAAATAGAAAAGTTACATCATACTTTGGATAGATGGAAAAAGCCTTCAGAGGAGGCTTCACAATCTATTCCGGGCCGTAACCTCAAAACGACACACATTTCCAAGAATTCATCTCGGAGGTTTTTGCGTGAAGTTAAGAAAAACAAAAATCGAGAGAGTTTTGCTTTCGTCGTTCGTTGAAATTTTGTTTCCGCGATAATCTCAAAATAACACATATGGCGAATAATTTGTCTCGGCGGTTTTTGCATGAAGTTAAGATCGGCAGGTCTTTTTTTCCGTTCATTAAAATTTCATAGATGTTCACGAAGATAATTTCTGCGAAGCTGTCTTCAGAATCATGGAGCTTCGATAAATTGCATCACAATAAGTTTCTCGTACAACCGAGAAACGAGCTTTGGATTCGCGACAGATTTCAAAGATATTTAAGGTACATTTTGTCAAGCGAAGTAAAGAGGAAAATAATGTAATGTTGAAGGTGAATACTGTGGGGATAAAAATCGATGAGTTTTTTTTCATTTGTGATAAATAACAGCCTCACCTTGGTGTCAACATCGGCGATGCATTCCTTACGGAACTGGTCGAAAATTCCTTGAGACTTCACCTCACCGACAATGTGATCGACGAGGCGGGGATCGCCGGCGAGAAGAGTATTTCCCAAGCCCAGTTCCATGTTCATCATCACTGTTTTTGTTATTTCCGTCAATTCGGTTTTCTTTACGACGTTTATAACTTACAAACTAATAACAACGAACAAAACATCGCTCCTCATCACGAGACAAGTGATCGCGTGTGATGGTGCTAAGCCATCTGTTTTTTCCTCGGCTGAGAGCGCCTTTAAATGTTAGCTGCAAGTTGCTTGTAGCTTGGACGCTATGTCAAGGTAAGGCTCGGTCGGTAAAGTAGACTGCAAAATGTAATCAATCGATTTTAGTTTGGGACATTTTTTTTCTCCCCCATTTTGTGATCTATTATTTAAGGATGAGGAAGCGGAGGTGAAAGGGCGTTAAAGTTGGAGCTATCAGAAATAAAGACTATCGTTAGAGCGACCGGTTTGAAGCCTATAAATTCGGGTCAACAGTGCACGTTCAAGTGTTCGCCGCTAGTTACACGTAGTTTGGATGCTATGTCAATATAAGGTTTAGTCGGTAAAGCAGACCGCAAACTGTAATCAATCGATTACAGTTTGAGAAATTTTGTTTCTCCCCCACTTTGTGATCCTTTATCTAAGGATGTGGAGGAGGAGGTGAAAGAAGGTGAAAGGAGCAGCTATCAGAAATGAAGATCATTAAAGCGAGCTACAAAAATATAAACTTGGAATAAATAGTTCGAGTATTCAGTTTGAGAAACAATTTTTTTTATCATCTATTATTGTATGCAACTTTTACATATCACTCTCTCCCCAATACACAAGTGAGTCGATTAAGATTTGCAAATAATTTGATCCGGATTCCTAATAAAGAGCTTTTCCGATCGTAAGAATTTGAGATTTTGATTTTTTCATCTCTTTGCTGACTTCTGTTGGATTTAAAAAAATGTTATTGACTTTGAAAAAAAAAAATTCTGTATTGACTCCCGATAAAGGTACGATTCGATTTATACAAGAACAAAATAAATATTCAAAATTGTTTTTTTCTTTTATTCACACATCGTAACATTTCACTTTTATTTTCTCGTCACTTTTGCATTGTATGACATAACATTTACGTATAGTAACTGAAATAACTTTTTCACCGTCGCAATGAGTAATAAAAAAAAACACGCTATCCACTCATACACTCGTATTCACTCGCGCTGTCACGTATTTGTTTAATAATATATTACTACGTAACTCGCACACCATGGTTTTTTACTACCAACTTTTTTCCACTCTCTAGGGCATCGGGTCGTTTCGGCCATCTCTCGCAAATACATCATTCATCTCTCCGTTGTCAACGCCATTGATGTAACTTTTACTGCTGGAATATGTGTGGGTTGCCCGATCGTTTTTGTCCGTCCGTCGGTATGTCAGTTATTTATTGAGTTTTCTCTTTCTTTTTTTTTTAAGGGACCTCTCTAGGATGATGGCATTATGACATCTATCGATTAGGCAAGTGGGGCAAAATGGACCAGTGCCTTACATTTAAGATGACATTTTTTTTGCATGTTCTGCGAAAAATTTATAAAATTGTCTTTTTTCACAATTCTTCCGGATTTCCGTTTTGTCGCATTCACCCCTATAAAAAAAATTAGAAGCTGGGAGTCTAATTAGGCCTGAACGCGTATAAATATACAGGGGAGAGTGGGGCAAAACGGGACAGAAAATGGGGATGCATCGATGGGGCAAAATGGGACATCTTAAAATTGCAATTGCATAATTGCATTTTTTAAAACACAAGTTTTCTATAATTTTCTAAATATTTTCAATAAGTTTAGAACATCCAATTTTGTCCTACTGATGCATCCCGATTTGCCCCACTGTCGCATTTTGCCCCGCGCTCCCCTGCTCTTGACCGTCGTGAGATTAAATCAAGGAAAGGAGCGTTCGAGGGTTTGTAATCGGCTCGTCGTTGACCCAAATTATAAGATAAAAAAACGATTCTGGGAAATCGGGGCAAAACGGATATCCGTGGCAAAAGGGGGAAGTAAATTGCAGAGACGAGGAAAACGGACCAGTCTTCTCCATTTAAGATGAGACTTTTATTACTTTCTTTCGTGTCTAGTAAAAAAAAAAAAAGAAAATTGGTAAAAATGGTCCGTTTTTCCCCGGTCTTCCATTTTGCCCTGCCTGCCCCCACTCATCCTCATTTAGCAATACCATAATCCTTAATAAAATAGTCTAAATGATTATCCACCGAGGTGTCTCGATACTGGCACAAGATAAAGTAATTTCTGATTCGTCATCAGTGTTGTTGTTTCAGTCTCGGGAAGCGGTTTCACAGTACGTAGGCGAGAGTGGGGCCAAACGGGACAGAAAAGTGGAATGCCTCGATGGGGCAAAATGGTACGTCCTAAAATTATTTGAAAATTGCATTAAAAACGCGATTTTCCAATAATTTTCAAAATATTTCCAATAATTTTTTGTCGTTTTGTCCCATCGATGCATTCTGATTTTCCGTCCCGTTTTGCCTCGCTCTCCTCTAATGAAGGGGAAGGTGTAAACGAAAAAAATGCTTGTCTTTTCAGGACACAACAAAACGTTCGCCCACGGATCGCTAGGTCAGAGCTAACTGGTGTGTGTGGCAGAGTTTCATCTACGATTTACACGTATTTTCTTATACTTACATAATAATACATTGATATACATGTACATACTTTTTTATATATAACTTAGAAAAAAACAATCAGGCTGCTGCGCAATTGTTTTCATGATACTTTGTTTGTTTTTTTTTCTTTCATTTTTAAACATTTTTCCCCATTTATCATCATCTTCGTAATCGTTATTATTTACAATCCATTGGATTATTATTGCTATAGTACATTTTTTACAATTTTCATTAACACAGGAGTACGAATAAGAGGCGAATGAGGAAATAATATTTTTAGCTCGTTCCTTCTCACTGGTCGCTCCTGTGCTGTTATCAATAATTTATCAATAATTGTACACAATAATTGAGTGTTTCGGTTTGCCCTCAAAAATGTATCAGCAAAATTTCCGATTTTTCGTAATTTTGGTACGTAATATTTTACGTACCAAATTTTTCGGATTGACAAAAAAAAAAATCATACCTTCCTTTTTTCGAGGGGTCCACGATCTTCTCATTGGCGTCACGTTCTTCCTTGACAGTCTAGTACATTGCTTTTTTTCTTATTTTTTTCCCGCTTTTCTTTTACCGTTCATCGATTTTTTTTTATCGACGAAGGAATTGCGCTATTTTTCACAGTTGTCTGGCGACTGTCTACTTTATTGCGTTTCAGTACGCGCGTACAATATACAAGAGTTTAGGCGGATCCTCGAGGCGAATCGCATCGTCGACCTTACGATTGGTGCTCGATCAACAGTGACATTTTATTTATTTTTCTCTCACGCTTGCTTCTCATTCCGCAACGTTTTGCATCTTTAATAACAATTGTTGAAATTATTCGAAAAGTCTTCGGACGCGTTTGTAATATTTACAAATAATAGTCCGATATTATAATTCGATTCGCAATTGTCCGAAGCTCGCTGATTATACTCATTCGTTCATTTTTTTTTCTAACATCGGCTGCGACATTTTTTACACGTTTATTTATACTCTATTTATAGTACATTTTTTTAAAATACCAAACGAACAGGTTTATTAACCACACTATTCGTTGTCATGTTCTTAACGTAACAAAAAATCTCGTCGGATATTATTTTCTACCGGGTGGAGGAGCGGGAGAAGGGATGATTCGTCATTAAGTCATTATTCTAATACGATTTCACTTCGCAAACAAATTCTCAGGATTTTTTTTTGTTTACTTTGTATGCCTCATTCTCTCATGCAATTTTTCATCTAGTGTTATTAGGTACGTAGAGTGTTGCCTCGAATTTTTTGTTCATTAACTCACCCGTAATCTTGAGTCGCAAAAAAACAATCTAATGATATGTCTAGATAAGAAATTATTCAGACATACCATTAAGCAATCTTTTTTTGTTGCCATTTGTGTCGTCTTGAGCTGAAACTTAAGTTCGCAATCAACGACACTGCCGAGCATTTATAATCGTCAGATTAAATTGCACTTTAGACTTGATTTCGTGGTTAAGTTTAAACCTAAGTTTAAACCTAAGTTTAAACCTAAGTTTAAACCTAAGTTTAAACCTAAGTTTAAACCTAAGTTTAAACCTAAGTTTAAACCTAA
>JAPYZD010004812.1:0-10751 GCA_030522725.1 Ichneumoninae sp. B BG-2022a | reverse complement strand
GTTCATCGGGGTTCTGCTATATATGTATATATATATATATATATATATATATATATATATATATATATATATATATTAGACTGTCTCATTTTTTTTTTACTTAGCGTCCCTTTACACCTTAGTTTATATGACACTATTGAAAGTTGTAGAAGGGGAACCCTGTGCGATTTTTTTTGGCGTCGCGCAATGGGTTTTTGTATTTTCCATTTAATTAACACGTAAGAAGTCGATGTCTTCACTTTACAGCGCATCGCAGAATATTTTCGGTCGTTTAGTGTCCAAGATATTCAACTTTGAATACAAAGTAGTCTAGTCTGACCTTAAATAAATGTGCAGAATTTGCGTTTTTTGGGAATAACTCTTAGCTACAGTCAATCTTAAGGCCATAATAGTTATTATCAATCTCAAAGAGAATAACTTCATATACAAAACTACAAAAAATTAAAGGAGCTATCGTTCATTAAAATTTGATCCGTAGTGTAAGTCGTTATAAAGCGATTATTTTCCGCCGTACAACACACTTCTGGCAGATCTAAAAATAATTTTTTATATACAGTCCAATATATATATATATATATATATATATATATATTGGACTGTATATATATATAATTTTTTTTGTTTGGTCTATTTTTCTCGTCGATCATACACAAGGCGGTGTCTGTTGTCAACATCGTGAGGTTTCTGGAATCAAGCAAACAGGCGAGCTATACGCTATACGCTTCTGTGAAATCGCATGCGAAAGACGTACATCAGGAGTACGATTATTCAATACGACCTTGCCAGATGTTCTGCCCGTAGCGTCGACGATGTTTATTTTTTAATTTTTTCATTTGTATCTCTTCTCGACGTAACGTTTCAACTCTCTGTCGAATCACTTCTCATAAAGAATAAGTAGATTTGTTCATACGATAGGACTCGAGTGCACAGTGAGTCGGAACCGGGCAAACGATATCCTCGTATCGGTTTATCTATTCTTTGTGCACTTTTTTTATTCAGTTATCGATTCGTATACCGTATATACTCCTGCATAATCTGCTGGCATCGTGTATAATACTTATGTATGTACATGTAGTGGTCTTTACATAGGCTTATATGAAGTATTATAGACAGACACGAGTCCTCTATTCTACTTCACGTGCCCTAGCTACAAAATGATCCTCTCTCTTGCTCCCTCATTACGAAAGCTCGAATTTTTTCCTAAAAAAAAAGTGAAATGCATGGGTTGGAATGAGGCCGGGCCCGGGTATTCTCTCTCGAGGAAGATCCGATAATTGGCTGATCGATCGATTTCCACCGACTAGCCTCCGGCTAACTTGTAGTTAGCCATTTTTTTAAATCGCTTTGTACCGATCTTCATCCAACGTGTATCTGCGTATGTGTGTATGTGTCGCGCGGGGTCGAGCGTCGATACGGTCGAAAAATATTAGCGAGAAATATTGTTGCAGGTTCAGCAGGTTGTTCGAACAAATCCATTCATCGATATTATACTTGATTGGATCATATGTATTCTACAATCTGTTATCACTCACTGTCGTATTTTTTTCTCTATACACGAACAGAACATGCTCATTAGGGTGACATGCTCCGTGTTGAACTCGTCAAAGAGGTAATTAATTAATCCAATGGGTCACAGTTATGTCCGTTTCCATTTTGTGCAATCACACTTCTCTAACAATTATTCACTTTATCGATCATACCCGTGTTCCTCTTATGTACACTAGAGCTGGGCAAATACTTGAATTATTTAAAGTGCGCATTGGGCTATCGCGTACTGGAAATGCTGAGAACTAGGCAGTACTTGAAAGACCTTAAGCTTACGCAGAAGTTCTTGAGTAAGTACTTGGTGTACTCGACATATTTGTTCAGCTCCGATCTGTATGTAATTTAGAAAGCTTTTGTCTGTTGGTCCCTCGGTCGTCTCAGTCTCGAACGCCGCCTCTTGCCGATCGTACCGAGGGTATATCTCCTCGCAAAGGACTTCCACGAACATACGTACAGGTGTGGTGAACAAAAGGAATGAAGAAGTATTTTGAAATCAACGGATATACGACATCGATCCTCGAACTAACCTACATGCATCGGGCATCGAAAATCACATGTCCAATATTCCGTGCGGACCGACGCGAGGGCGTCAAGTATCGACACTGCTAGCAGTGTAATCTATCGATGCAGCAATAATCAATGGACATGGTAACAATACTTTTACAAGTACAGGAGCCACGTATATTTGCTTATGCCATTATTCGTGCATATTAATTGCTGTATCTCGTCGGCAAACGATTTTAACCGATAAATATTTAGCAATTTTATTCAACATTGAGTCACTATATCGTACGTTGCGATAATGCGCAGAGTACATGCATTACACGTAGCGCTTTGATACAAGATTTTATTGGATTATTCGGTATTGTATTACAGTGAACCGTACCGGACGACCCTTCCCTCTCCGCCGTTTTGTACTTCACAGACCGTCGAAAATCCTCGCTTACTGCAAATACCGTGCATCCGCCCCCGATTCTCCGGATTAGCGGAAGAATGGCGCGAGCTTGGTAGTTAATGGTAAAAAAAACCGAAACAAAAAAATCCTCCGAAGTGAAATGAAAAATCGAAGACACTCGATAATTCGATCGATCCTGGCTCGCCGCGCCCGAACAATGAGTTTTCAGCTTTTTCCCGGTGCCCTCTTGCCTCGTCGGCTTCTCGTCCTCGTAGATGGCTCCGACGCCACACTTTTCTTCTACTTCTTCTTCCGCTGTACCTACCTATCGCCGATATACTTGTATATATGTCTCCTCTTTTCCCAAGCAAGTAGTACCACAGGGACAGCGTTCGGTTTCTCCGCTACTCAAACCTGCGCCCGGAGGTAGAGAAGTGCACTCGTGCTGTAAAACTTTTAGTCGATCGCGTTGTACACGAGAGTTTCGTATAATTCGTCGTTGTTCCACTTCGACGTGCCAAGTCTCGTCGTTTCGCGGCGGCGCGGAGTAGCAGACAGCAGCAGCCAGCAGAAGCACCACCAGCAGCGGCAGCAGCAGCAACAGCAGCAGCAGTATACCAAAACCCGCCGGGGAGTTTCACGAGCAGAAGCACCACCAGCAGCAGCGTTCTCCTCCTCGTTGTCGGCGTCGTCGTAGCCGCGAGACGCTGCTGCTGGTGGTGGTGGTGGTGGTGGGCACTGTATGACACGTTAACAAGTTTCTCGCTTGCACAGAGGAGACTCCAACCGCAAGCAGATCGATACTATTTTCGAGTAACACAGCGAGAAGAGAGAGAGAGAGATAGGAAGAAAGGACGAAGCAGAGAGGATTTAGAAGTAGTATAACTATGTATTATATAATAGGTGACCTGTCGCGAGAGAGGGTTAAACTCTTGGAATAACACGGGGGAAAGAGTCCAACAGCTCCACAATACTCCAGTTAGGATTTGCAGCAACTCTTGTTGAAAACTCAACGCTTGTTCCCTTTTCTTATTTTTTTCTTCATTTTCTTTCGTTCCTTCTTTCCTTTTTGTCTCCCCTTCTTATTCTCTTTATTTTACTTTATTTCGCATTAAAGTATACCACGGTACGACTTGAGAAGGACTTATACTCCAAATTATAACGCCTCACGTTCTCCTCTGACTTTTCTGACTACAGTTAACCATGCCTACGCCCCCCCCCCTCCCCTACCCCTCAACCTTCCTCCTCTCCCGACGAAAGTATCCTCTTAAAGTTTTTATATTTACGTCACTTTAATTTCCACGCTATCTCACCGCATAGAAAGCCTCTCGTGACCGTACCGCGCGACGTGTTCTCCATTGTGTCTCCTTACTGCGTTATTTTTCTTTCTGGTTCTTCTTCTGCCGCTTCCGCTTCTTCCGCTCCGGGGTGGGCGAATTGAACGCAGCCGCGATACGATTACTCGTCCGAATTAACGTCGCTTACAATTTAATCGTGATACAGCCCGACTTCGATCCTAAGTGTTGCACACGCTCGGATATGAATCCCCGAGAGGGGGCGCTTGTATGGAATCTCTGTACCCCCCATACTTAGACGGAGCGTTAAATATACTATTAACATGTACACAACGATCGGGGACTTGAGATAACCGATAGGTGTACGATACTTTGCCGCTATTATATTTTCGCGATGTAATCGACTGCATTGCTCTAACTCTCTCCCCGTACCGTTGAAATAGCTATTTCGCCCGAGAGTAACTGCGTCAGCTTGATGGCTTTTATGCAAATTAATGGATTATAAAAATGAACAACCTCCGATTCATAACTTGACCGTGTAAAGCTGTTATGTAACTCGATATAAAAGCCGACTTTGGTCGAGACACTTGGGGCTCACGAACGAGTGGGTGATATTAAAACAATGGCGCTATCGCATTCGTACATAATACGCACTGTTACGCAGACGAGCTCCGTTATATTTGTTATACGAAACTTACGGTGAATAGGAAAACGCACACGTACACCACACTTGGAACGACGATGGTACGAAAGGTGCGGAAGCACCTGTATTATAACGAAGCACGAATATGCGGCTGGGTTAAATGTCGTTTGTATACGTGACGGCCCTGCAACTACTTTTAATTTGTACTCGTGGCGAAAAAAAGCTTGCCACCGTTGCGGTGAGTGCAAACGGCGCGTTATGCCCGGAGAAACACCGCAGCAGAGTGTGTATATTGCCCATGTTTTTATATGTATATACATGCAGGTATAGATATAAAGGAGGAGTATAACCGGAGCGCACATATTATATGGTAGAGAAACCTGCCCGGCTTTCAACGTGCGTACGGTCCACGAAAAGGCAGAGGAATGGAAGCGCAACTACTTTTAATTTGTACTCTTGGAATTCGCACCTCGCGGCCGCGAGGCAGCGAGCGAGTTGGGCGAGAAGCACAAACGACGACACGATAAATTCAGAAACCAGTAACGATTACGAGACGTTGTGTATGACCCTCTGCAAGCTTCAGGTTTCACGAGTGCTCGCTGAGCATAATGCTGCTGTCGTTGTCGTTTATTTTTATATTTTATGTTGGGCACTCCATTCGCACGAGGTGATATAGGGTAATTCGGGGTGACATGGCTGGTCGTTGCATCTTTTTACGTGGTGAGCCAGGATTTTGCGCGAACGGAATCGCAATTAAATACACGCGAGTTTTGCTGCGATCCAAAGTCGCTTCGATAAATTATTGCATTTTCGGACGGGACTGATCCAAACAGACGAAAATGGGAAAATGTTTTTTGCATTCTATCCCATGCAAAACATGTCACTAGACAAAAATTTGACCGTCCGATTTTTAAAAAATCACAATCCTTTTTCTTTCTACATACTTCGTGTGGGGTGAGACCGTAATAACGACGCAAAATAAATGACCATAAAGTCTTAAACAACACACGAAATGTATTAAAATATAAGCATATTTTTCAATAATACGGCTCAATTACAATCGCTGCAGATATTTGTTTTGTCGGCATAATTGCATAAAACGTGCTATACCAGATATCACATTATCAATATTGAATCATCGGCTTCACTCGGTCTTCGTCACATATTGGACAATACCACGACTGTTCCCAATCGCATGTAGATTTTAGCTCTGAATTAATTGGCATCTGTTTTTTAATTTTCATGGTGTTTCTTTATTTCGTCCTCTCCAATTCGGTCTTGTGAGGACTAGTGATCAAAATCATCGTTCCGGTGGTTATGGGACTTCGAGACGTTGATCCCTCAGTTCCATTTTCAAAGTTTTCAAAATCTTCAAAATATTATAAATTTTCAAAATTTTGAAAAAAAATTACATGAATATTTGTATAAAAAAGTAACCTCCATTCCACGTGAGAACGTTCGGTGGTTCGAGCAGGTAATGGACATGAGAACTGCAGGCGCCCAAAATGTTAAAAAACCATAAATAAAAAAAAGTTTTGTGCTTCTCTGGAGCCTGTCTTACTTTTTTTTATCAGTTTTTTAAACGTTTTCGAACAAATTTATTATTAACAATCTTGGTCGTTCCTTTTGTAATTCTAAATGTAAATGTATGGCTAATTGGCATTGTATTAATCCAACGATGTTATTGAAACAGGATAGTCCAATGTACACGTAAGCAAGATTTGACCTCAAGACCAGTTTCGACTACTGAGATCTTGACGAATGAATTCAGTACTGTGGTCTATATCGCCCATAGCGTACAGATAACATCGTCAACCGAAAAATATTTTTTTATCCAGCCCGCGACTAATTCACTCCCCGAATTTGTCGAATCTGTCGAAGCTGTTAAAACAATGGTCATATCAATTCCGGCATCAGCCTCAATGTAACGAAGAGATTAGAATATCGATTGAATAATTGACCAAGTTTATCTTTGCCGTTGTGTGTCTACATTTCTCTCTCTCTCTCTCTGTCCTCTCGTCTCTTTGCAGTTATCTAATATCAACAATGCCACGGATACATATATATATACATATTTAGAAGGGGCTTCTGACGAGATTTCGAACAATACGCCCGACATCCGAACTGATGGTTCACCGCTATTTCTCGTCTATCGTTATTTCGCGCTATCGCACTACTACGGTAACGTTCGCTGCTACGTTCGGTGGATATAGTTTTTGGGGCGGGGTAGGTATAAAGCTATTCTCCGGCCGGAGAGAGCATCGGCCGCGGGACATCGCGGCGAGACAATCGTTCAGCGTACACCTGCCCCGAGGGTGAATTCCCGATATCGATTCTATTTCGATCGAATTCAGTCCGATATGCATGCCGCCTCTACTCCCCCCCCCCCCTCTCTCGCTCACACTCCCATTCTCTCTCTTTCTCTCGGTGGTCGCAACCCTTCACCTCTTGCACATTCACCCCACACCATCGACCGTTTATAATTACTCCTGAGAGCAAGAGAGCGAGGCAGAGTTGCGTCGCTCGCGGCCAACGGCCAGCCAGCTCTACCACCATCCAAGTTTATGGCTTCTCGACCAGACGTAATTGGATTGTCTTCCGGACGACCAACCGCTTCCATAATTCTTACGACGGGTGTGGAACCCTGCTCGGTTCCTCCTCTATTATCTTCTCACATCCTAGTCGCAACTATTCTCTTCTAGCCGGAGGTCTGCTGCGACTTCAAGACTACGACTCCGCGGGGATTGACGACAAGGAGCTTCCACCGTAATTCTTAAAGCACGTTTCCGCCTACAAAATCGCATTATCCCGCGAGCCGTATGTATATGTAACGACCCGGTATACCCACTAATGCAAGGGGGTGAGGTTACAAAAAGAGTAACGGCCAAAGGCTCAACAGGGGAGACGTTGAACCAGGAGATACTTAGAATATTCTGGGCCTAGTTTGGCTCTTGGGCACACTTCGGTCCGGGGAGACCCAAATAGTCAACCCTCAAGAGAAGACCTAGAATAATCAGCCCCTAGGAGGGACTCTCAGGAAAACTTACAATAATCAATCGCTGCAAAGAGCTCTTAGGGGGTTTAGAGTTAGCAGGCCCTAGGAGGGGGACTTGGAGAAACCATGCCCTACACGGGCCTCTTACAAGGACTTGAAATAATTTGAACCTGGGAAGGGATCCTTGGGGGATATAGATTGACCCTGGGAGGGAGCCAGACGTTTATTTAATTTCCGCCCGATCCTAAAACTACTGAAGATATTTTTACATTTAACTTCAGTGAATCCACGCACTTGTGCACTCACTATGTTTTTCAGTGTGCCGCGAATAATTGGTATGAATCCATTTACTTCCATTTAGTCCCGATCTCCCCTACAGTATTATAGAAAGTGCTAAAACTATAGTAGTTCCAAAACCAAGATAGTTGAAGATCGCGTTAGCCACAAAAGGGAACGATCTCTACCGAAATCCGCGTCATGATTAACGAGACTACACTCGCACTCAATTATTGGTCGAGATATATCATGAAATCGAATGTCATTGTGACCGAAGTATTTTGGAACCTTTTGTATCCTGTTAAAAAAAATCCGATCACAGCTGACAAGGAACGAAGAACTTCCGAACCGAAAATACGATTGTTTCATTTCGAAATTCTTTGCCTTCGATTATTTTCTGATCGGCCTTTTTTAACAGGGTGAATGGGCTATTTTTTTAGCAAAACAGCACTATCTATCACATTCCGGTTAGTACACGTTTTTGGAAATTAAAAAAAAAAAAACGGATTAATAATTAAAAGCGCATGCAAATGATAACCGTTGACGAGAAGTTATTTGAATAATTCAAATCCGCCAATGTATTGTTTAATTTTTTTTTGCTTTTATATTCACTGTGCATAACGTATTATTGTTACCCGTTGTATTGTTGGTGTTGTTTTTTTAAATCTACCTCTAGTCGTTACCCATATTTGCATTCATCGTAACGAGATACCATGCTCGCTACAGAATACATTTTTCATGCGAACGACGTGTCGGGCGGGGTGCGCAGAGGGACTGTAGAATATTGTCATTGGATCCGAAGATAGTTCTGCACACTTTTATTCATCAATATTGTTTCTCTCTCACCGTTTTAATTGTCAGGGATAATTTTTTATAGCTACTTGTTTTCACCATTCGGTTGAATACTGACTGCAGGCCCTGCAATATACTGGAGTACGCGCGTTTCAATAACATTCACCGATTTGCACATGAATGAACAGTATTCCATAGAAAGACATGCGGGTTTGTCAGTAATTGGTGATTTAGCTTTTCCACAAATTTGCCAACTGATTGCTCTGTCAAAGGGGTACCTGCATTAAACTAAATTTCATGGATACTTTGAAATTTAACATACAATCACGGCTTATCGGGGTGGTCGACAGATTTTGAATATTATAGAATGAAAAATGCGAATGAACCCGCCCCAATTACTACACGCATCAATCATGTACGCACCGGGGCCATTTTCACAATTTTGACCATATATCCGTTACAGATAGCGTTATGACGATATGCGATTGTGCTGGGTTGGTTGCGCATTCCGCTAATATTTTTGCGGTCTCGCGTACGTCATTGACCGACCCGCCCGGTGACTTTGGGCAATATCTCTCGCTCTCCCTTTCTCGTGCATCACATTGAGTATGACTGTGTCATATAGAGGCACTTTTTTCCGGTTTCCTTTCACTTTCGACCGTCATAAAGGCGGCATGATACGAGAGAACGAACGACTACGCAGGACAAATCTGGGCCAGTTCCGGCTGAAAAAATCCGTCGGCTATATTTCTCAGGCACACGTATAAAATATTAATATACGCAATAAATATTTATATATGGTACAGTCCAAATCGCCTTAATGCGGTCACGGAAGCAACGTTACGGCAAGACATAATATATATATATGCTCCAATGCGGTTGGCATAATCCACTTAAGGATAATAAAAATTCATCGGTTTTCCGAGGACTGTCAATAAAATAAAAATTCAACTTGGCGAGAGAGAAACGGAGAGCGTGCGGCTGAGGCTGGCCGAGACGGATAAGAGGTCTGCGGGAGAGGTGAGGAGGAGGAGGGGTATGAAGAAGGAAGCGGACTGAGAGAGAGCCGTCTACGTGATACAATAACCAACGAAGGAGAGAAAATTTGGGCCAAGGTGTACGAGAAGGCGCCGAGTAGCGCGGCGAAGAGTGTTGCGGGAAACATTGTTATAGTCACGAAGGAGCGATTAACTCGTGGGCAACCCACCGCAACCCGGTTCTAGGGGTATGCGTCTACTCCGAGGGAGCGTTCTTGCCCGATTCGTAAGGTGGGGGGCACTACTTCATTTCGATAATAAAAATGGGATTATGAAAAAGTCTGGCAAGTGACTAGAAACACAGCCACTGACAAACGTCTCGTTTCAGCTTTTACTTCGTGATTCCCTTTGTTACACTAAGGTAAATCAGTATGAAATGGCTACCGTTAATATTTTTTAACGTATCAAATGAATGGCGTCGCCGCATGTACAGTTTTCAGTATATGTGGATACAATGCGATTGACCAAAATATTTTAAGATTGTACCAATACGTGCAAGGGTCGATACGAGCAATGAATCCCTATTTCGAGTTCGCTAGAAATTTCTCGAGCTATATTTCTAGCTCCCTGGGGACATACGAAATTATAATTTTGCTAGTAAATCAAATCTTTCAAAAAAAGATTGGAGTATAGTGAACCTGTTTTTGTTTATCCCTTCCCAAAATTTCAGCAGCCGCTATTTTTTCGAGAAATTGTCTATTATGGCCACTAATTTTCCGGGAGACATGGCCACTCGTTTTTCGGGGGATATGGCTATGTCAGCGATGGTCATATCACCCAGACATTGCGGCAATATTCGGGTGGTATGACCAGTGAAATCATTTTATTTTTAGTTTGGCATCTGAAACATTTGACGGAGGCAATTACTGTCTTTCTGTACTTTATTTAGACAACATAAAATACAGTAAGACATGGATTGTGCGATCCCGATGCTTCTCTAGGCTTAATTGACTACCATTATTAATGTGGCTATGTTACCCGTAGTGTCCGGGTGAGACGGCCAATCACAAATATTTATTTACGGAGCTACAATTAAATCTTACATCGAAAATATCGAAAGTTCTGAGTGAATTACTATAACTATTTTGAAGTTTCTAGGGTTGGTTGCGACACAAATTTTAACGTTTACAAGATGGTAAACCTTCAATTTTCATTGTTTAAAAAATCATGGCCATATCACCCCGACTTAGCCTATATTCCTCGTTACAACTTCCCACTGCAGTGTAATAATTCTCTTTCGCTATTGTATACACTATTTCTCGACTATTGAAAT
>JAPYZD010004811.1:0-20342 GCA_030522725.1 Ichneumoninae sp. B BG-2022a | reverse complement strand
CGGACAAGGTGGCAAAACTGGGCAGAAAAGCCTGATGTATCCGATAGGGCGAATTCGGGCATCCAAAAATTATTGGCAAATGACGTTTTGCCCAAAAACTCCATTTTGCCCCGTTGCCCCATTTTGCCCCGCTCTACCGTATATTCCGTCGCTCGTGTTTAGTGTCAACCCGAGAGAGCTTTTATCATCATCATCAGCGTTCTTCTCCGGATAGCGGAGAGGGATGAGAAGGGAGCTGTGAGGGATGAAGTTCCCAGAGATCCTCCTATGTTCCTCCTTTTTGCCGCGTTCCCGACGGACTCATCACGCGAACGACCCGCAGACTCGAGGAGGGAAACATCTTGGTCGTTTCGTTTTCTTATAGATCATTCCCCTATACTTCGTTAACCCGGCGCGAGACAGTCACATCACTGAATCGGCTCACGTAGGGAATCGGTGAGGTTGCTTCATCAATGGTTGATCGAAGGGAAAAAAAGGTCAATCGGAAAATTGACTATCACCGTCGAGTTGCCACCGGCACTTTTTCATCCTCGGGGAAAATCACGAAGGTCATTGAAAAATAAGGAAAGAAACCCTTGCAGAAGACCGATTTCTTTCGTTTCAGTTGAAAATCGAAACATCGGAAACATTAAAAACTTTTATTTCACTCGGTGGGAAAATTGCGGTTTTTCGCGCGCGGCGCGTTTTCGCACCTCGTGAAATAAAATTTTGTTCAATACTCGTGCGAAAAACGTTTTCTGAATTCTTGTGATTGCAACACTCGCCTTCGGCATTCACACTCGTCAGAAAAAGTTTTTTCTGCGTGTAGTTGTAGCGCGAGAGAAGACGAGTGCGGCCACTTCACGCTTCACCGGCGTTGGGAGTCCGCTTTTACGCACAAGTATCGCATACTATTTTATGTAACGAATGCAGGAGAAGCGCTACTCCGTGCCTGCTGACTGTGGCGCTGCGAGCGGCGTGCGATAATTTCCAGAAATCGCACGCAAAACTGCAAAACGCCAAACTGCGCATGTGTACAAGTAAATCTCACGCGAAGGAGCCGATCTGCGCATGCGCCGGTAAACTATTAAACTCATGGCTGCAAAGCGCCGCCTACGGAAAGTAGCGCTTTTCATGCACGAGTTACATAATAGTACATTTCGATACGAGTTCAGAAAACGTTTTCCGCACGAGTATTCGGTAAAATTTTAATTCACATTATATATATTTTATTTCACATTATATATATTTTATTTCACATTATATATATTTTATTTCACACTATATATATTTTATTTCACAGGGTGTGAAAATGGGGGTTTTCGTAAAAATGGGGGTGCGAAAAAACCGCCATTTTCCCACCGAGTGACATGAAGTACTATTTCCTAACGCATGCACGTAAAATCCCGCTCTCCGTTCCCGTGAAGTGTACGCAGAAAGGCACTTTTTTGCATCGCGTGCGGGAAAAATACTGTGCATGCGTACAAACGCAATATGGTATTTTTTCTCGCACTAGTGCGGAAAAGTGCCTTTCTACGCACACTTCACGGGAACGGAAAGCGTGATTTTCGTGAATTTGTTACGAAAAATTATGTGAACGTTATTGGCGTAGAAAAAGGAGTTCAGAATCGTGTGAATTTCCACACTCATCAAGAATCCCCTCTCTACGCCCTTGCCATACAAATAACTATACCAGCAATAATATTTGCATATCCGCGAAAGAAACAAAAAAAAGAAAAAATCTGATTTTTCAGATTAATCTCGTCGGTAGGCTCGTTCAATCAGTCGATCGACCAAGTACCCGTTCAATTAGCGCGCAACTGACTTTCAGAATAAAAATTGGAAACTCTCACCCTCGGGCTTTTTCGCACCGGTAATAATAATAACGTAGCCTCGAAGCGTCGAGCTGCTCTACACAGTTTTCCTCGGGAAAACTGGTCACGTCGCGGGAAAACTCACGACTCCCGAGCTGAGCATCTCTCCAGTAAACTACGCCGCTTCCATGCGTCTTCGCGTTGTATCTCTGAAAGTTCATCGCGTGCCATAATGTAGCAGCTTCCCGGGTGAAATTTAGCACGGTTCCGTTGCACGCCGAGTCTCGCGAATCGGCAATCTAGCGCCAACTTTATATTTATATACGCCCTAACACCCGTCGTATCTTCGCTCTATCGTAAGACCGCAACTAAAGTGCTGAATTTAACGGTGGTCGTTTGATAGTCGGTTAAGTCGTTTCTCGACTTACTAGCGCGGTTGAAAGATGTCTGCAAGTACCTATACACTGTTGTCCACACACAGACACGGTTGTTCGAAACTCAGACGACTTGGCGACGACATACCAGCGGTGCGCCCTCCCGTTGCGAAAAGACGGCGGAAACGCTCGACCGAGCGGTTTCGACGGTACGACGAGAAGTACACGTGCTCTCATCGAGTTATCGGGGGACTTGCAATGAGAGTATTACGAGTCGACTACCGTAACCGAGGCTCATTTGTGCGTGTATCTACGCGTATGTATATGTGCACGTGTATATAATTGCTATGCATTTGTAGACAAAGTATGTCCGAGTACGAGCCCATTACATATCTACGCATCTATATACGCATACGTGTATACACCGAAAAAAACGTTTGGTAATATCAAACTAAGCTGCGGTTGCGGCTGGCGAAAAAAATATTTGGTGGATTGAAAGAAATATTCAGTTGATTGAACGAATATTTAGTTGCTTCAACAAATAGTTACTTGGATTTAACAAACATTTTGTTCAATCGACCAAATGTTTCTTTCGCCACCCGCAACCGCAGCTTAGTTTGATATTACGAAACCTTTTTTTCAGTGTATGTACGTATACATAATTGCTATGCATTTGCAGACAAAGTATGTCCCCGTACGATCCCATTGCATATGTACGCATCTGTACACGCATACGTGTATGTGCACGTATATATAATTGCTATGCATTTGTAGACAAAGTATTTCCTAGTACGATCCCATTGCATATGTATGCATCTATATACGCATGTGTGTACATGTACGTACATATAATTGCTATGCATTTGTAGACGAAGCATGTCCGAGAACGAAGCCATTGGATATATACGCATCTATATACGCATACGTGTATATGTACGTATACATAATTGCTATGCATTTGTAGACAAAGTATGTCCTAGTACGATCCCATTGCATATGTACGCATCTATATACGCATACGTGTACATGTACGTATATATAATTGCTATGTATTTGCAGATAAAATATGTCCGAGCACGAGCTCAATGCATATCTACGCCGTGATGTCGAACACGTAGTCGGATCGCCCGATGCAGCGATGGGTCGGTACCGCGGGACCGTGCTTTGGCACTCGATTCTGTAGGCTGCTGTCCAAGGTAGTCTCGCGTTACGCACCCATATTGGGCAGGTTGGAATATACCGCCGGGAAATTATGTACAGTCAATAAAAATTGTACGTGTGATAAACTTTTGTTTGTCCACAAACATCCGCGATTCCACGACAAGAACATATCTTGTTGATTTTACAAAAGACGTTTGTAATATTGATAGATATTTTTTGTAAAATGGACATATTTTTTTCCTTTCTCTTTATTTTTTATTATTTTTTTGTAAAATTAACAAGAAAAGAATTGTGAATTTGAGCATCCTAGAAAAAAATTCTCCGAAACGATTCTATGAAATTAAGAATGAATTGCGGGGCTCTCTGCGTTAATTTTGTTAATTGTGTAAAACCGTTTTGAAGATAAACGGACTGAAAATATGTTGAATTTATGTTGATTTTTAGCCTCACCTCAAGAGTAAGGCTAAGAATAAGGCATCATGCCTTAACATAATTTTGATATCTCGCATCAATGCGATTTCCCGAAACATCGGCTACCGGTTTCATTATGAGCGAATCTGCACAAAGTCATGATTAATTGCGAACCTGACGACGCCTTCGAAAATTGTCGCCTAACATCCCCGTTGAAACAATGATCCACTTGCTGCATGCACCTAGAGAGCAGCCTGCTCCGCGAGACAGCTGCCGTTCTTCCCAAGGAGGTCGCCAAGGAGCGTCCTCCCATCGTCGATATTCTCCTAAAACCGCGTTGGTTCGCGCATATTCATGCAATTTTTCCTCGAGCATGCCTGGCTCTCGCGGATGAAAAATTCTGCTCGTATCGCGCCGTGAGTGTAACGAAACGTGAGAAGCGGCTCGGAAAAAAAAATAGAAATATTGCCTGAGAGGATAGCGGATGCTGGATCGGAGGGCAGAGTGGACGGGAAGATGTGAGCCACCGTGCGGAAATCCTTGGCGGCAATCATCTTTTCGCTTCGATCCTGTTACCGCGGGGTATAAAAGGGGGGCGTTCGTTCTGGCGAGTGGCTAGAGCTCTACCGGCCTATTTCGATCGAGCGGTCGTTCGCTCAGCGAACGGAAAGGCGCTGAACGAGATAGCAGACGAGGGAAGATGAGCCGGAGAGGCCGACGAGCCATCGGGAGCTTTATGTCCCTCGGGAGCGCGAATTCTCCTCGCGGCGAATAGTGCTCCACCCTGGTGGCCGAAATAAAAATTGGATCGGAATAAGAATCGAAAGCCTCGAGAAAATCACCTCCCAGCTATATAGCACATACAGAAATAAGTATCTCATCTCGAATGGCTCGTCGTTATTCGTCATGATTTTTCTGCCTTACACTACAGTGCGATTTTCTCTTTCGGGAGAGTGGGGGATCGCAATCTGTTTCCTTCTGGCGATTGTTATTGAATTGCCTAGACGAAAGACCTGTCTTGGGGGCGAAGGAAAATCGCATGACGAGAAAAGGGAAAAAAAATGAGGAGTCGACGACTTCAAAGGAAGAGAAGATCGAGATACGGGGAGAATGCGATCTCGCTTATTCGATTTTGTGTACCGAAGGTAAATCGGAATGTTGGATGTTTTCCTGGTTTATCAACGGAAAGCCGAGCGAGGCAGACCGTAATCAAATGCAGGGGGTTCTGAAACACAGATGTTTACCTTACAAATGGTAATCCCGCTGTGTGCACAACGCGGCTTCTGACGCTGCGTCCCCCGCGAGCAACGGGAATAGCGCATACCGGATCTGATCTGATATCAGTATTGGGTGAAGACAGTCGTAGCGAACTGGGACGCTGTGAAGGAACGGGGCAGAAAGTGGAATACTAAAAATATTATCGAAAAAAAAATCAATGAAAATTGATTTGGGCACTAAAATGTGGACTCTGAAGGAGCCACAACATTTTTCCGACTCGACCGAATCGTCGTTTGGCCGAAAGGCATGGGGCCGAAAACGCTTCATTCGAACAGTCAAATTTCCGATACTTTATTATTCCGAACCTTCGTTTCAGCGAATGTTACTCTTCGGAAATAGTACGTGGTCGAACGTTATTCCTTCGAATCGTCATCTAACCGACCGGCATTTTTCCGAATCGTCATTCGCCCGTATACACTGAAAAAAATTTGCTTGCGGGCTGCCGAAGAAAAAAATGTTTGTTTCAATTCTACTTTCAACTCTTACAATTCCATATGATATTAAAACAACGACAGCAAGACTTTCAAGGTGACATGTTATCGTTTCACTCCAGTATGAAATTGTACGTATTCAGAGTAGAATTGAAACAATGTTTTTACTTCATTGGCAGCCCGCAAGCAAATTTTACTTGATTCAATGATTTTTTTTTTCTGTGTAGTCATTCGTCCGAATCGCCAATCAACCGAATCATGAAACCAAATAATATGACTAGACCAGTCTAGTCTAGTAAGTATTCCGGAACGAATCCATTCGAAATCGCTTTTTGGAAAAACTATGATTAGGCGACTTCACGTTTAAAAATTTAACGATTTGGGGAAATAAAGATTTAGAATAATACTTATTCGGGAATTTGACGATTTGGATAAAGTGCGTTCGGACCCATGACTTTCGGCGATACGACGATTCGGCCGATTGTAGTTCCGGCAAAATGATGTGGTTGCGACTCTCAACACAATGTAGATACTGGCTAGAGTGTGTCTCGAATCAAGTCGAATAAAGCAATGTAACTTCTCACTGAGCCGGGGTGAGGTTTGGAGGGTCACTTTGCCCCGGAATTTTTTATGCATGACCGATTTTTTTTGGTATTGTCATTAAAGAGCCGACTCATATCGCTAGGGTTCCTTCGAACAGCGTCTGTTCTTTAGATTCCCAGTTTTCCCCGGTTGATACGATATCGCAGAAGCCTCGGATCGGGCCATTCCCTTGAACGATCTGATACACTACAGCCAGATTTTGCCGGTCAGCCGATGACGCGCTTGATTGCCGCCTGATCGGGGAATCGGGTCAAAGCTTCTCTTAGTACTTCTCACTCGGCACTCACTCTATACGCGCTTTGTCGTCACGTGAGCTGCGACAACGAACCGATGAATATTTATTTACGTGGCCCGCAAAGTCATCGTTCTTACTGGCACGCGAACCTCGCCGATAATAAAATGCAATACAGTCCATAAAAATATACCCCGTAAAACAGTGTTTTTAATTTTGATTACATTTCTCGATAAGGTATCGTATAATAAAAAAAAACTAATTAAATCAAAGAAATTCTTTCAACACAAGACCACGATCTGCGTTAGCGCGGCTCCTTTGACAAACGTGACGAGCCTTCGGGATTGCGACGATGCGAAACCCGCGGCTCAAGAAGTTGTAAATTCAGGGTAAAAGGGGCGAATATAGCCCATCCCAATCAGCACGTAAATCAATGGTACTCGAAGCGGGCCATACTCACCACTTTTGACCTAATTGACAATTACGTTTTCGTCGACGAAACCCCGTCGGATTCTCATCGTCCTCCGAGGTAACGAGGTTCGTCCCTTCTTCCGTCTCCACTTGCGCATGAATCCCTCGAGTGCATTCAGAGTTATGCAAAATCATCCTACAAGCCTCTGACTGTTTGCCAACTTTCGAACGTGACCCTCGTCGAGTTTGCGAAATTTCGGTATTCGACTAGTCTCTCTGCTGTTATCGGCGAAGGCAATTTAATCCTCAAATAAGGCAAGTAACCCCAAGTAATAAAAGCAATGTTCCTCCAAATAAACGTATAGAAAAACCACGCCCAAATTATTTTGCACCTTTTTTTGTAACATAAAAAATGTCTAAATCTCATAAGATTAAAACCATCAACATTTACACCAGAATTTATTATAGAAAATCGCAAACTAAAATTTGCGGATTGCGTCGTTTTAAGGCAGACCCAGAAAAAAATGTATTTGACGGCCGCCGTTTATTTGGTTTAAGTAAAATATTTATTTGACTTAAATAAATATTTATTTCATTTAAGTAACTATTTACTTCATTTCAATAGATATTTATTTAAATCAAATAAATATTTTACTTAAACCAAATAAACAGTGGTCGTCAAATAAATTTTTTTTCTGAGTGCAATTTTTAATCTATTCTTCAGCGCTGATCACAAAACCATAACTCAGTTTACTCCTTTCGTGATATTTTATTCAGAAACTCGTGTCAGGAATAAAAAAAAAAGAATAAAAAATAAAAAAATAAAAATTCACGGAAACATAACTTCCTCTATGAGGAAGCAAAAAAAAAAACTGCATAAATAAATCTGATAAATTTGTCGTCGCTCTCGTCGGTCTGTCACACACATTTATTTATAAACACTGTTAACGACGATAAAAAAAATTCAATTTTTGTGCCACAAATTATTTTTCCGGGACAAGCGAGCGGGCGACACTGAAATTGTCCTGTCACATTTGTCAGCTTGTCGCGCTACGGTGACCGATGGCGCTTCCGCGTTATCGTCCCTCGCATCAAGTGACAATAGTTCGAACAATCGGCGAAATAAAATAGCCGCGCTGCGTATAATTATATAGACGATAAAGTTTATAGATATAGCGGCGTATCGCGTACCGGGTACACGAAATCGTCAACGGTGTGCAGTAACCGAAGCGCAGTCCTGTCGAAATCGATGCTGGTCGCGCCAGTGAGAGAACGAGAGCTGAAAGCATCCAATTAGCGTTGTATCGTCGGATTAAAGTTGATTGAAACGGCAGCCGGTTGGAGAGAAGGGAGAGGAGGGGGGGGGAGGCGGGGGGGGGGGGGGGGGGGGGGGGGGGGGGGGGGGGGCGTGGCTATAATGAAACGGGAGTTGGGGTTGGCATCTACATCGTTACCCTTCATACGTATACTGCCATTTTCACTACATCTCTTCTGGCTCTGGGGTATCCAATTGTTATTTATTGTGATATTGTTGCATTCGTCGAACAGTCTGCACCTGCGTGCAATCCCGTCCCCGCCCTCTCGGTGCAGTTTCGCATTTTATGTCGAAAGCCTATACACGCTTGTTCGAATATATACGGTAAAGTCGAGCAAGTATTGGCTGTGCGCCGGCGTGGAAATTGTGGGACAGACGGGGTAACTTACTTTTCGTTATAACGGAGGTCGCAGCGCTTCGAGCAATTAAAGTGCGTAAAAAAATCAAGTTGGAATAAATAATTTATTGAATGCAAGGGATCTTTTTTATTCATACATTTTTTTATCGTGGGATCTCACTGTACGAGATTGAAATTATGACACACACATAGAGACTCGTTCGAATGCACATAGTAAAACAGAGATGGTTTTATATAGATTTAATAAAACAGCATTGAATTAAATATGAATCACTCGAATTAATCAATTCATTGTCGCCTTTGTCGAACAGTCTGCATCTGCGTGCAGTCCCCCCCCCCCTCCCCCTACTTCCTCGGCAGTGCAGTTTCACATTTTATGTCGAAAACCTGCACACACTTGTTCGAATATATACGGTAAAGTCGAGCAAACATGGGCTGCGCCGGCCTGGAAATGGTGGGACAGACGGTGTAACTCAATTTTCGTTATAACGGAGGACGCAGCGCTTCAATAAATGAAAGTGCATTTTAATAAAAATCAAGTGAATTTTTTTATTTTTACATTTTTTTATCAGTGCGAATAACCAATTTATTTAAGTTTTTTTGTCTATCCATTCTTGGATAGGATTTTTTGTGAGAAATAAGGAAAAGTTTTAAGTTTAATAAAAGAATTTTCAAAGGAATCAATTTGTCCCGAAAGAACATGGCTGTGTAGTTCTCGAAGTGACTCTTGGACCAACACTCCTGACGTCGTACGGGCGCCAAAAAATCGATAGTGCACCAGCGCCACTTCCGTCATAACATTTAATTACAGAGACGCAGGCTTAATGAAATTTGTTTGTACGCGGGACTGAAACTATCAACGCCGCACCCTCGTTCCGAGAGCAATTTCAATTTTCCTCTCAGCGAATCAACAACGCGCGGTATCTTCGAATGGTCGTTTCTGTGCTTACATACCGGCAGGGATACACACACTTTTCGACAAAAAGATTATTAAAGACTGTCGTATTTTATCGACCGACGAGTTTCGCTTTCGTTCCATCTTTAGCTCTTTTTATCGAGATTTCAATAACTCGAACTTACGAGCCGTTCCCTGCTCGGTGCACGATGGTTCGGCGCAAATTTATTTTTTTTTGCATATTTTTAAAAAGGATGCTTTCGATAATTAGATATATAGCAAACAAGTACAGACGATTTGTTTATTTGTTTAACGAACTTTCGTCCAATCAAAAAAAGCTTAAATTAAGTTAACAAAATTAAGCTTGAGTTAAGTTAATCAAATTAAACTTAGTAAGTTAAGTTCTGAACACAAGTCGAACTTAAATTGGAACGAGGCCCAACTTAACGTTAAATTGATTAAATTAAACTTAAGTTAGGACTCGTTCCAACTTAACTTTAAATTGATTAAATTAAACTTAAGTTAGGACTCGTTCCAACTTAAGTTTGATTTGTGTTAGAACAAAAATTAAGATTTCGATTTTGTCAATCACGAAATACTCTGATAGTATCAAAGGTACCAATAACTGACGATTTTTTTTATTCTCTTTCCAGATGATGTGTCTGAGCAGCGAAATTTTACCTAGGGCGCACCATGGGCAAGATGATTCGAACAGAATTCGTTAGATTCACGTGACTCCCATTCTGTGAGACTTTGTAGTCTAAAAAGATCTCCCGCATGATTCTCGCTACCTCAGGCAAGAGGCTTCTCGTCGTCGCGTTCAAATTGCCCACCGTGCGACAATCCGCCGTACTCTCGTCGAGTTTCGGATTTTTGCGAGTGCAGTTCATATGGTCTAAGGACCCGTGAATTATTACGAAATCCAGTGAGGAGAGCAGCGATCCACCTAACAGGAAGAAATTACCGGTAGGAACAATCTCGTCGATCCACGGCCACAGTGCTCCGAATCGAGGTGAGTAAACGAGAAGCCAAACTTTTTTTAAACATTTAAAAAACATTTAAATAAATTTTAAACCCCTTTACAAACATTAAAAACATTGAAACAAATTTTAAACACTTTTTTAAACGAATTTTGAAACATTTTAAAATTCGTTACAAGAAAATTATAATAAAAAATTGTAGGATAAAAATCCTACAATTTAACTTTGTATTAAAAAAAAGTGTCCAACAACTTTTTTGTTTAACGACTAAAAGCGTTGCCGATGTAGTTGAAGAATCGCACACGATTAGGGTAGAAAATTAACAGGAATAAAAACGTAAATTGTAGAATAAAAATCGCACAATTTCCCTTGTTATTATTATGATTTTGTTTAACGATTAAAATCGGCGTCGATGCAGGTGGAGAATGGTACACGGTACAAGATTGAGGTGGAAAACTCACAGAAAAAAGGGTGAATCCCAATATCTTCCCCAGCCCCCCCAGGCGCCCCCCCCCCCCCCCCCCTTCCAACACCCGCATCCTCGTCAACTTTGCATTCGTCATCGTCGTAGTTTCTCGTCGTCCCAGGGTACTTCTTTCTCATTTTCGCACTCCGTATGTCTTACCCGGCCTCCCCCGACTCGACGTCATCGCATACGCTGTAGGTACGTACGGCCTATTCTCGACTTCTAACTCTTTACTTGGTTCACACACCCTCCCTCCTGCTCGGCTGCCGCGCGAGTTCCAGGGC
This sequence comes from Ichneumoninae sp. B BG-2022a, assembly GCA_030522725.1. Classification (NCBI taxonomy): domain Eukaryota; kingdom Metazoa; phylum Arthropoda; class Insecta; order Hymenoptera; family Ichneumonidae; species Ichneumoninae sp. B BG-2022a. Next base: position 9,350 of record JAPYZD010004811.1, on the reverse strand, counting down.
CGCGCATTGTCTTGCAGTAAATCGCCGGGGAAACCGCGGCTTGTCCCACTTTCACGAGAGGCTCACGGTTTTGAAATTAAATGGACGATGAACGAGGCGTTCATTGTCGGACGACGATAAGGACGTAACTCCAATTTTAGGGATGGTGGGTCTTTTTTTTCGTTTTGTTATTCACACCTTCTTTTATTTGATTTATTGAACGCGGCGAAACTAGAGCCGAGACCTCTTAACAGACTCTTCTCGGAAGTATCGAATATACAAACTCTGCGATAGTCGGACGAGAGGCTGACATAGGTTCCCGATCGGGACAAGCGGCTCTCACTCTGAAAACAAGCGTTTCAACACGCTTTAGGCACGTAAATCGTGAAGACACTTTTTACATGCTTCATTGTGTGTTCATTCTCAACACATGTCGAAGTGCGAAAAATTTACGCGCTTCACGTACGTTTTTTCCACACGCTTTAAACGCATTCACGCATGTAGTTACTTTTTACACTGTTCTACGTGTGTTCATCCCCCCCCTTCTCTCTACCTAATACATCATGAAGTGCACAACAAAAAAATACATTAAAAAATATTTAAAGAATGTGCATTAAATGAAATAAACTTTGAATGAATAGTTTTTTATTCTTCCAATGGCTTCTTACAAATTACCAATTGATTACGATGATTTATTTTCCATTTCAATCTCGTCGTACCTCTCGATATGATGGATATCTGCAGTTTGTGCAGGTCGCCAAAATATTTTACCTGACTGGAACATTTTTGTTGAAATAAAAACAAAATGTTATGGGAACAAATTTGTGGTGGAGATTATGTGATAGAAGTGAAAATGTTTTTATATTAAAACAATGTGAACTAATTTTCGTGTAAAATACCTTGAAAATATCGTTAAAAATATCTCGTAATTATATCTAATATTCTTTTCACCCACTATTATTAAATATTTATCTTGAATTTGTGCCGTAATATTGTCGGAGGTGTAAAATTAGTTTTTTCGCGATCTTCGTAATGACTAACCTATTTTCGACGTTCGGCACTATTCGTTTAAATTTATAACTATTGCTGTTTGAAATATCATATATGAATACCAAGAATTCAAAGTGCAAAAATTGATTTTTTGTGTATAAGATTTATTGCTGGCGACCCCATTGAGAAAAGCAAATAGATGGAATCTACGCTCCGTCAGCAAAAGATGAACTCCTTCTTCATCTATCTAAGCTGAGAAACAGATCGATCGTTCCGAGAAGCCAGCGTTCAACATCAGCTGATGTAATCTTTTCCCGGGTCATCTGCACATTTTTTATTTATTTTTCTTCATTAAGCGCAATCTCTTCGTTGAGCTGAAGTTCGGACGGCAAAAAAAAAATGTATTCATAAAGTATTTTCATTTCTTCTTTTTGTTCTACATTTACCGACGGAGCAAAAACCATTATTTTCCATTTGCACGTAACAGGGGGTTACGCGGAGTTCGTGCGGGGATAAAAGTCGTTTCGGACTTTCATTGCAGGCACGGAAAGGTCGTTGGAAAACTGAGTTGTATATAAAATAATATGGCGTGCACACAATTAAGCCTTCAACGATATTTTGAAACAGACAACAAACTCAAACGACATTTTAACGTTTCTTCGTTGTTTACACGCCTCTCGAGTGAAAGAATTGTGGCATAACGAATTCGCTTACTTTCGTTGATTCTACTGACCCATATAGAGAAGGCTCTGTTTGCATGAGACATTTTTTTCTCGACATTTTCGTGCCCATCCTTTCAACATTTTCTGAAACACCAAATTGCATTCAGAACAAATTTCAAATTATCTAAACTTGTTTTCAATTTTGCAAAAGTTTAGTTATCATCGAGGATATTTTGGTGTCCGTAAACAAATTCAAATTTTATACATTTTTCTCATTCCTCGAAGTAAAATGACCGTTCTACCTTCATCTCGAGCTACAAATATGATGAGATACCAATAAATGAAACGTCGATAAATAATAATAAAATTATAAATACCATGAATGCAAAAATAGTTTCATTCCAACATAAATACAACAAAGCCAGGGGTGAAGGACTCTATAGATATAGAGGATATATATAGAGAGGACTCGATATATATATGTATATATTAATGTGTAAATGTATAAATGTTTTACATGTGCAAAGGGCGTTAAGTCATCGTATGTGTTGTCAATACTCACACACTACTACCAATAATTTAAAAAATGAAAATAATCGGTGCATGTTATATTGATATATTAAAAATTGATATATTATCAATTTTTTCGTAACATATCTGTTCCATTTCTTAAATTTTCTATTTAAAAAGCTTTCTCTACGCGGAAATCGAAAAATTTCAGAAGTTTACTTACAGAGCGACTTACATGTTTTGTTTGTTTTTATTGCTGTTTGTTGCCAACATAAATTCGTTCGGCTAATCGGAGTTCGCAGACACGTAGTCTCCGACCGTATTATCCGTTAACAAATCCTTAAAAGTTCTCGAGAAAGTCTGCCGAGGCAGGTTTAAAGTTTGGTACGACAGGGATGTAACAGATGCGCGATGGAATCTCGATTCGTAACTTTTTCGACCGAAATTTCATGGTACGTCTGGATGGTCTCGTGGATGGAGTTGCTGAAACGGGGTTCTTCGGAAAACTAACGGCGCTCGATGCCATGACTCGGCGTTACAAGATCTTATCGAGGAGCGCGATAACGCGAATGGCTCCGAAGTAGCCACTGCGTGTCGATGGAGTCGATTTTATTATCGCAACGAGAGGAAAAACGACGTTGTTCGAAGCCCTCTGTGCTCGTGGGACACTCGGGGACAAATCCTCGAGGTCTTGGCGACGACGCCAGCGAGTCCGCGGTTTATTGAGCAATCATACGATACTTTAACCGCGATCGTGTTCGCGGCTCTCGGGGACACCTCATTGCCGACAAATATCGTCGACGACGATAAGCTCGTTGCGCACTCCCATCGGTCATCAACTTCGAGGAAATATCGTAACCGACGTATCGACTTAATCACTATAACGAGCGACAGAATAAAGAGATCATTTGCATGAGTTCGACCGAAGTTGATATTTAATTTTTTTCGGAATTTTTCATTTCAGCTTGTGAATTCGAACCTCGAGCGGAAAATGGACAGTCCGAATAGTAGGGGAGAGCGGGGCAAAATGGCTCACCGGGGCAAAACGGGATAACGAGACAAAACGCTATTCTCCAATAACTTTGGGATGATTAGTGTTGATGGTAAGTGGGGCAAAACGGGTTTGGAAATCCGGATGTATCGTTGGGACAAAATGGGGCATCGAAAAATTATTGAGAAATTGAGTTTTGTCCTCACTGTCCCGTTTTGCCCCGCTCTGCCATTTTCTCTCGGTTTCCCCTACAGAATATCGAGGAAGAGCGGTGGCTCATGGGATGAGGCTCGTGTTCGCACGCTACCGACCCGGGTTCGATTCCCCGTCGACACCATTGAAATTTGTTACCAAGTATTTCTCTGTGTTCCCCATAGTCGGGCCCTCACGTTTGATAAATATGTGCTCGAAAAACCTCTCAGTGATGGGTGGATGGTCCTCTGAGTTTAATGATTGAGAGCTGAAGGAAACTATCTAAGCGCCTCTGACGACCGTGTTTGATTTTACTCGCATTGTCGCCGGAGGACTTAGGTAAGGTAAACGTACCAATGGCTGGACATTTAAGGCGATATCTGTCTTCAAACCCAATTTTCGGTACCATGCATCGATCATTTTCGCAATCAGCCGTAACGAATCTCAAGGGTACGGTTTCTAGTTTGCAAAACACATCCATTAAATACTTTAGCAATTTCTCGAAAAATATTTATTCACGAAAACACTGGGAAATGTTAATGTACCGTTGGGCTGGACGGCTATTCATGGGTGTGTTCCGATTTTCGGACATGTCCCAATGTTTTAATCAGGCGCAAATTCCGAGAGTAATGATACATGGAATTCAACTAGTTTGTGGCAACCCGAATAAGAACCGGCTATTCTATTAATTTCTACAATAAAACATGTATATTCATAGAATAACACATGGGATATGGTGCATCGAAGACTAGCTGACACAACCCCTTATGGGTCTTGCCCGGTGTCCCGGCACTGGGTCTGTGGATCCATGATTCCGCGTTCCAGTGCCCGAACACAAAAATCGAGCATGACTCAACCAAATGTAACAAGTACATTATTATTTACGCATGGTCTATGTCGATCTTTTGCATGTAGCGTAAAAGTGGGGAATATGGACCGGTCCATATATCATTGATTTACGTGTTAATCGAGGTGGGCCATATTCACCACTTTTACCCTATATCAATGACTAATTGTAAATACTATTTTAACAGTAACTGCAATTTTTAACCATTATATTCACAATAAACTTGAGCCTGCAGGCCGGTTGTCCGGTGACTGGGACGTGTCCAGTCATTGGTGCGTGTACCCTGCTACGTAGGTTCCCTGAGCCTTCAGCGTTATGCGATACAGTAGGGGATTAAGTCGGCTGCGCAGGCAGCAGAGTAGGGTGGAAAAAGCTTGAAATACGGTGGAAGTGGAATATGGCAAAAAGCCGTACACTAGCGAGAAGATAAGAGGGAACAAAGGTAAAAACTTTCACGAGTATACCTAGGAAAGTGGAAACACAAATAATGCACACAAATAATACTATAATAATACACACAAATAATTTGTGGAAACACAAATAATAAAAAAAATGTATAAAATTCTTCATGGCTTGCAATACATTTTAAAAGACCATTAATAATTTTATAAACATTGCAAAAAAGAACTTGTTTCTTTGAATTTAATTTGTTGAAAGGGTTGAAAGGTGTTTTTCCGAGCTGTCACTATAGTGCACAGAGTGCGTCGCACTGCAAAGCGTTCACCTGGGCTCAGCTGTACATTACCAGTGCCTTCGCATTGGTATACACATTAAAGTTTTATCGTCGGCGCTACCTTTCGCGTTCTCCACCTGCGTTTTTTCGCGGTATAACATTTTAAGCTACGACCAGTCACCGTCTGCTCTATCCGCGATAAAAAAACGAGAAAAAAAAGAGGAAGAAAAGATTTCTCCAGATTTGCATCGTTAAAACTTCGCGTCTCTCCAGGCTTTATTAAATTTTTTTAGTCCAGTTAAAGTTCTCGTCGCGAGGAGACGTGGATTTCTTGGCCTATCTCATTCCTATTTTCTTTATTTTCTCGTTTCTCTATTGTGTCCTACCTTGCGTCGACTACTTCTAAACTATGTAAGGACTTTATCGTGCCCGCTCGCGAGCTCGCTGTCACCGGGAAGTTTCAGCGCAGCGTTCAATTGTTTCGTAGCTTTTGCCGCGTCTCGAGCGGCACGTCGACCTGATATCATTGTTAAACGAGAAATTGATGAGTGAGCAACGACCGTGAGGCTGCGCGACCTGCGACGATGAGATCGATTTCGAATCAGCGAAATTCATTGAAAACTCGAGGACGGATATATTGAGACGAGTGACGCGGAGACGGAGGATGCGATACTCGACGAAAACGTATATTTACGATATCTCGATGAATCTCGACGAATATCGTTGACATTTTTTAATAAAGCGGAAACTTCTTTTTTTTTCTCATATTCCTTCATCATACTTTCGTGGGCTTCTTACGTCCACCCGTTCAAGAAATGGCAAGGAGGTTGGAAATTGAATATATAAAAACTTATATCGGGACATCATTTTTTTGTTTCGTTATCGATAATCAACAATCAATAATCAACGAAAATAGTCGTTCCAATGATACATATTGTGAAATTTTTGTCACATTTACGTTTCTACCACTCGCAACTCTACCAGAAAACAACTCTACCGTTTTTAGATAGATAGATAGATATGTTTATTGTGTCTTGGGATTAATCCCCTAAGGACCAAGCATTACAAACATGCAGTACATAAAGTTGAGCGAAAAGAGTACAGAAAGCATAGCATAGAATAGAACAGAATAGTTTACGATTTAATTAGGTGCAAATATTCGAATAATGGGAATAACAATAAAGCTTAAAAATAAGAAAAGAAAAAGCACTGAAAGAAGAAGGCCGCTTGACTATTTACAATTGACTATTTTTAGAACTCTACCAAAATCAAAATAAAACTCTACCGGTATACAAAGCTACCTTGTATTCCAGTCTAGCCTTGCATTCCGATAAATTTCATTGTAATTCCTGTAGAGCTTTATTTCAAGTCCGGTAGAGTTGTAATATGGAGATGTAATTGTGCCAAATCTTCAGCGTACAAATTAACTTAGTAATTGATAGTTCCTACAATCGACGTTACTTTTTAATCATACAATGAATTCATTTCGTCATTCAATTATTATTTAATACCAATTTAATATTGTCGCTACACGCGATATTATTATTATTAATAATAACAATAGAGATAATCTTTCTATAATATATAAAAAACTCGCCTTCGGCACCACCGCCGACGCCGCCGTGTCAAGAATAGGGTCGGGGGCTGAAATATTCCAAGTCTCCTTGGGTGGCTCCTCAGTCAAAAATATTCCAAATCCGCTTATGGGGTGGGGGTGCGAAATATTCTAAGCTTGGCGGCTGCCTCCGTGGTGTACAAGAATCACGGGGGGGAGGGTGCGTGGAGCGGGGGGGGATAAAGTCCCTCCTACAGGTATCTACGCACACAGAAAAAAAAATCATTGAATCAAGTAAAATTTGCTTGCGGGCTGCCAATGAAGTAAAAAAGTTGTTTTAATGCTACTCTGAATTCGTACAATTTCATACCGGATTGAAACAAACAAAGTCCCTCCTACAGGTATCTACGCACACAGAAAAAAATATCATTGAATCAATTAAAATTTGCTTGCGAGCTGTCAATGAAGTAAAAACATTTTTTTAATTCTACTCTGAATTCGTACAATTTCATACCGGCTTGAAACGATTACATGTCATCTTGACAGTCTTGCTGTCGTTGTTTCAATATCATATGGAATTGTAAGAATCGAAAGTAGAATTAAAACAAAATTTTTTTTCTTCGGCAGCCCGCAAGTGATTTTTTTTTTCAGTGCACGAATACATGTGCGGGCGCGACACGTTTAAGGCTGTTGGAGGGTTGAAGGTCGAGGTAACGAGGAGGGTTATAGCTCGATGTACTCGCCGGCGGCACGTAATTCCACGCCCAGCTGGAAGCCAAAAATAGAGCTGGGAGTATCCCGAGTCTCGAAGTGCTTTTTGGCGGGGCAGCGAGAGGGAGGAAGATGACCCTCACGTTTTCCGGCCGTGACAACTATTGGCTCCCATTCGTCTCTCTCACTGTGCGATGCACAGTGAGAATTTCTTGTCCTATCTCATTCCCATTTTCCCCCGTCTCTCACTGTCGACATTCTCGCCCTCCCCCTTCGCTTCATTCTTTGCGACCTTCGCACAATATTCCGCCACTCACGAGAACTACAACTCTTCCGCTTTATACCCGAGCTGAATTTCAACACTCGACTTCCGTCCACGGTGGTAAATTTCTCTCCCGACCAATCGCGACGTTCAAACTTCTTCAAGGTATTTCCTTTTCTCGCGGCGAATAATATCACGCCTGACCGGTCACGGATTTCATCGACTCTTCCTGCGCAAGATGCTAATACAGTAGAACCTCGATCAGTAGAACCTCGATTATCCGAACACCCATTATCCGAACCCTCTGTTATCCGAACTGCCGCTGGTTCGGATAAAGTTTCTATTATCCGAACAATTGCGCTAAATTCTAGTATTCTTACATTGTTACACGCTATAAACAACAAGTCAATTCAAGAACGCCGGGCTCGCATAGACTCACACAACGGTACCGTAAATGCACGCCAGTCGTATGCACAGTATTTTTGAGTTTCTCAGCCGGGCAAATACGCACGTATTCAAAATTTATCTTCGTTAATCTTGTAACTGGTCTCGTAGTTTGGTGCGTTATGGATTCAGCGTCCAGTCCTTCGACCTCTAAGCATAAGGATAATGTACTTACGCCGCAAAAAAAATTAGAGACGTTTTCGATACTCGAAACTCGATTTCGATTTCGAAATTCGATAACGGAGAGATGAGCACATTGTTATCGGACTCGTATGATATTCATAAGTTAACGATCTCTGACATTAAAAAAATTTGGCTGCAATGAGACGTACAAAACTCTTGCGTCAAACGAAAACTGTGGATTTCGTGATGAAGGTTTGAAGTTATTTAAAATATGTGGGTACTGTCATTTTTTCGATATGTATCGCATGCTATATCGCTTAACACAGTTTGACTGTTCTGTTATCCGAATTTTCGTTAATCCGAACGAGCTCCGGTCCCAATTTTTTCGGATAATCGTGATTCTACTGTATCGAAAACGACGCCAATGCTCCTCTCACCGATAACTTACAGCCTTGCAACGCTTACCTACTTGCGATACATCTACACTTCAACGAAGCTGACTTTTCCGATTCTTCGCAAACTCGACCTCCCGAGGTTCGTTTAGTCGACTCATTAGCGGAGTTTCGAAGAAACCTCTTCTCAGCGGCTGCGGCAGCGTCACGTTCGTTCCAACATCGACAATCTCCGAGCCTCATTTTGCCGAAGTCGATGGCGCGTGTTATTCACCTTGCGGCCGACCCGGCAGCGAAAGTGCAGCGAAAAACTTTCGTGACTCTTCCGGTCGGCGCCTTTGCAAGTAAGTAATTTTACGGAATTCCGGGATGGTCTTGCGGAACACCACGAACATTCGAACGGAGCTCGTCGGAACTTTCGACCCGCCGAGCCGGGCACTCGTCTGACTGTACTGCGTACGTTCTACTTCGGAGCAACGCTAACAATAACGAAGCTGCGTTGATTCCGCTCACCACTCTGTAGCCTTCAAACCGGAGCCGTTTCGTGCAGCTCTCGAAATTGAAGGAGAGCTGTCCAGCTATCGAACGTACGAGTGGTTCCGCGTGGAGAACTATCTGCAATACCGATCGGGTCATTTCCGAACGGAGAATCTCACGCGCTTCTACAAATAAGTCATTAAAACATTTGTAACATTTTTGAGTCCCGTCGGACATTGCATTTAACATCGCGTGATACATTAATAATTGCAATATGAATTGTTCGAGAAAATATGACAGCTATAATCTTCGCAATAGAATAAAATTAAGGAGGGAGTCTCGCTGCGCGCTGACTTCGCATAAGTTCGACAACGACAAGAGAAAATTGCAAGTACTTCTTGATGGTGTAAAAATCTCGAAAAAATCATGTATACTAAAGGTATTGAGAAGATTAATTTCGCATAATAATAATTGCAAAATGTTATTAACAAATTCATCAAAAAATTAATTGGTTAACAAATTACCCGGCAACAAAACTTTTT
>JAPYZD010004810.1:0-10753 GCA_030522725.1 Ichneumoninae sp. B BG-2022a | reverse complement strand
TATGAAAAGTATGAAAAGTATGAAAAGTATGAAAAGTATGAAAAGTATGAAAAGTATGAAAAGTATGAAAAGTATGAAAAGTATGAAAAGTATGAAAAGCATGAAAAGTATGAAAAGTATGAAAAGTGTGAAAAGTGTGAAAAGTGTGAAAAGTATGAAAAGTATGAAAAGTATGAAAAGCATGAAAAGTATGAAAAGTATGAAAAGTATGAAAAGTTTGAAATTTGGAGTAACGAATATGGCGCGCACGCATCGCTTCGACGAACTGTGAACACGGCTTTTAGACAGTGTTCTTGAACGATTTAGTAAACGGTGGTCATCGTGCGTAGACGGATTAGAAGCATAAAGTTGGAGCGTATCTCCTGTGATAATTGGTTGAAGAGGGACTGGGCCTGCTGGACGATTATTACACTTTTCGCGCAACCCGTAGTTTCTAACCTCTGTTTCGGTAACCGTGGCTTGAGCGAGCTGTCGAGGTGGTATATTTATTGTATATCAGTGACGCGTAATCAGCTATCTCACGCACTAAAGTCAGTATCGCTACGTGCTTTCGTCTCGGGACGAGTCACCGGCACGATGTCGGCTACCGATGTCAGTACGGGAAACCTCCTCATGCCAAATTCTCAAAACAGCATGTGCAGAGGTTGCGGCAGATCTTCGGTACGGGATAAGTCTATCTTGTGCCCAGTCTGCAATGCTCAATACTATCCTTCCTGTGCGAGAAAGTGTCAACTCGCGGAAAATGGTGGTTTCACTCGGTGCTGTGGGTTCCGTCCACCGTCGCCGAATGTGGACGGCCCTATGCCAGTTGATACACAGTCAAATGATCTACTGACCAAGGGTGATTTGAATTCAGCTCTCGCTACTCTGTTCGATAAATTCCAAAAGAAACATGATGAAGTTCGGGACAGTGTAAAGGATCTGGTGGACCAACAACAACTACTCAGGGTCTCAGTCGACAAGTCGATCGGTGCATTAAATGCGGAAATAGAAGCCACCGACAGAAGAGTCGAATCGCTGGAGGGAGTTGTAGATGTCATGGCGGATGATATGCATTCCGTAAATCAAGCGTTCCAGGAAATTAAACGCGATGTCCAGGGTATTCAGGCAGATGTGGCGGAGAGTCGGCAAGCCGGACTATCTGACGAGATCATTATCAATGAGGCGGAAGATAGGTACCATGGATCCAGCAACGTTATCTTGTTCGATATTCCAGAGGCCCAAGATCAAGGGCGCCAGCACGCTAAAAACACTCTACGTCCGCTTGAGATCTCTGTGGAGTCTATACGCTGTACGCGACTCGGAGCAAATGTTCCTGGAAACGTCCGTCGAAATCCCCGGCCCCTACTGGTCTCCCTCAACTCCAGGGCGGACGTGCTGCATGTGCTGAAGAACCGACCCAACGTCAAATTCGAGGGTAAAATAGTTCAGATCAAGAGTGATCAAACGGCAATGCAGAGAAAGCAGTGGGCTGAGGCACGGGCAGCGCTGAATGATAAGAAGAAAAATCGTGACAATGACTGGGTAATAAAATACAAAAACGGTGTACCTCAAGTTATCACAAAAAGTGAAGTGTCTCTAACAAAAAACTAGTAGCCGCGAGTGGGATAACGACATATTATCAAAATGTGCGGGGCATTAGAACGAAGTTGTCGGATCTGAGCGCGTCACTTTGCCTCGGTGCGTTCGCCGTTGACGTTATCGTGTTTACAGAAACCTGGCTCGATTCTAGTATCCACTCGGCAGAGCTGGGTCTAACCGGTTATACCATATACAGGTGTAATAGGAGAGAGCGAACTAGTACGACGGGTCGTGGTGGGGGTGTCCTCATCGCCGTTACCTCAAATCTCGTCAGCTGGGAAATTCCGACTCCGGACAATACGATTGAGCAGTAATTCGTACACCTCGCGGTAAGAGGGGGCAGTCACGTCATCGGAGCGCTCTATATCCGGCCGTCGTCCCCACCTGTCATCTATGAAGTTCACGGTACGAGTGCCCTGGCTGTATTTACGGCCAATCCCGGATCGAAAATTCTTATGCTGGGTGATTATAACTTTTCGCATACAACATGGACTACGGATCATCTGGTATCTTCAGTGGCCGTGCGGCAGGGTACCTCCGGCAACGAACAAACTGCAGCAGCGGCAATTGCCTCCGACTCCAGTAGCCGAGACCTACGGCAATGTAATATTATTGGAAATGATTTCGGTGTAATGCTAGACCTTACCTTCGCTAATGTCCCTTGTACGGTAATGCGATCTCATGATACCTTGCTGTGCTGCGACTCCTATCACCCTGCTCTCGATATAATATTGTCTACCACGGTGTCCGAGGCTGGAAATCGCGACCTAGGTGGCTCATTCGATTTTAAAAACGCAGACTACGAATCTCTGGACTATTTTTTTGCTTTATACCCATGGGACGAAGTATATTCAGATGAGGTTGAGTCGGATGCGCTATCTCTGATAAGTATTATAAATTATGGGATTAGTTGCTTCGTTCCCTGGGAAAATTATGTTCAATCCCGGTATCCGAGGTGGTTCTCCGTAGAGTTACGACGGACCATTACCCAGAAAAAAATGGCGCATATAAGATTTAAATCGTCAAATCAACCGGGGGACTACCAGGTATTTGCCACGCTTCGTGCCCGATGTAAGGCCCTAGCGGATCAGTGTTATCGGGATTTCATACACCGAGCAGGCATATATTACCGATAATGTTAAAGCGTTCTGGAATTTCGCAAATACGGGTCGCAAGGAAAATGCAATACCGAGCACTATTATTCTACGAGGCCAAACTCTTTCGTCCCCTATGAATATAGCCAACACATTTTGAAGCTGTTTATTGTGGGAAACGTAATACGAAAATATTACGTTTCCCACAATAAATATATAGCCAACGCCATTTTGAATCTGTTTATTCACCGGACGGGGACTCAAACCCTCCATTACCACGCCTTCCTGTTGCCCAGTTTTCGGAGTTATCTATAACGCTAATCGAAGTATTTGAAGCTCTCTCACTGCTCAAGCTTAGTGGTGCGCCGGGGTCGGACGGAATTCCGCGGGCGGTGCTCCGAAACTGTAAATTTACGCTGGCTCGACCGATATATACAATTTTTAGCAAATCTTTAGCATCTGGTATATTTCCCTCGTCGTGGAAAATTAGCACAGTAACGCTGATTCGAAAATCTGGAGATAAGTCACAGGTTACAAACTATAGGCCGATCTCGGTCCTGAGCGCCATTCCTAAGTTGTTCGAGGCCATTGTAACGCGGAAACTGGAAAAGGTGTTTAGTGTCGCGATTGCCCAGGAGCAAGCATGGATTTTTCAAGGGGAAGTCGACTCTGACCAACTTAGCGATTTTCACCAATTTTATGACGGAAGCTTTCGGGGAGAAAACTCAAGTCGATTCGGTGTACACATACTTTTCAAAGGCGTTTGATAGAGTGAATCACAGAATTCTCCTTGCAAAACTTCAGGCGCTGGGGGTCTCGGGGTAAGTATTAGAATGGATTAGAAATTACTTAAAGAATCGAGTTCAAATAGTTAAATTTAAACCAGTTTTCTCAAGAGCTTTCAGTGCTCTATCAGGTGTCCCACAAGGCTCGCATCTCGGACCATTATTATTCAATGTCTTCATAGACGATATAGTAGGAGTTATTCGTCACTCTAGTATCTTGTGATTCGCGGACGATGTGAAAATATTTAGGGTGATAAGGAGTCCGGAAGATGGTGAAGAGCTGCAGGCTGACTTGAACAGGGTAGCGGTGTGGTACGAGAGAAAATTAATGATATTGTACTCGAAACTGTTAGGTCGGTAAGTGACCTGGGTGTTAGAGTCGACCGCGAGCTGTCTTTCTCGGAGCACATTCGCGCAATAATATCGACAGCCCTGAGGATGTTGGGATACATACGCCGGGTTGCAGCGAAATTCGATAACCTCAGTGCTTTAACGACATTGTACTCAGCCTTAGTGCGGTCTCAATTAGAATACGCATCTGTAATCTGGTCACTTCACCAGCAAACATATTCAGAATTGATTGAACGGATACCGCATAAATTTCTCCGTTTCGCAGCGTTTTACTTGGGTAATCCCATGGATCGCTTAGATCATGATTATCGTCCGATCATGTCGTACCTGAACTTGCGTCCGCTCAGTTATCGTAGGACAATTGCCGATTTATTGTTATTTAATATTGTAAACCGCGACTTTAACTCACCGATGCTGTGTTCGCTGGTTCAATTGAGGGGGAAGGCAGGAGAACACGATTTGCGGAAACATTCGTAGTCCCATTCTATCGAGTAAACTACACATACTATAGTTGACTTCCGCCGATCTCACGACTGGGAAATGAGCATGCTGAGGTGATACAGTCATGCAGTGGGTCGATCTCTCGATTCGAGGCGAAATTGTCTAATATTATTCGGGTTGATTAAGGAGGCAGTCTGCCATAGCAATTTCGATTACCTCTCTCCCTCTGATGTCTATTTTTGTATTTTGTTTCTAGTATATAGTATTTTTATATATAAACGTAAGATAATCGATGTGTGCCATTGTGTATTTTGGATGATAATATTTTCCGTCCTGTAAATGGGGTATGCCCGTAAAACTGAATAAATAAATAAATGAAAAGTATGAAAACGTATACGCGTGTGTTCAAAGTAAACTCTTGTTCGATACTGAGCGACTCTCTACCCGATTTTTCGACTTGGCACTACCGTTAGAACTCATCCTTCATCGAATTCAAAACCTTTTTCCGCGATCTCATTCTGTTTACCCCTAGCAAGTTGACGGACGGCTGCTTTTAGAGAAAAAAATAAAGAACGGACCGAAAAACGGACACGTTCGTTGGGGACCGAAACGGACCGCAAAAACGGTAAAACGGACCATACGGTTGGATTGGTCCTTTTTCGGTTGCAGAAACCGAGGAAGGACCGAACATTTTTTATTAAAATTTTTGGCTAATTTTTTATTTTTTTGTTGCTTTGCTTTTAATTCTGTTTTTAATGAAAGGACAGAATAAAAATTCGATCTTGGTCCTTTTTCGGTTGCGGGAACCAAGAACGGACCAAAGCAAATTTTTCGAAAAAAACCGTTCGGTCCGTTTTCGGTTTCCGCAACAAAAAAAAGACCAAATGCCAACACAAAATGTACAGTCCGTTTTGTCGTTTTTTACGGTCCGTTTTGTTCCCCGACGGATGTGTCCGTTTTTCGGTTCCTTTGCAGTCCATCAACTTGCTAGGGACGGTACGCCGAGCGAGAGATTCGAGCAGCTGCCAGGCGCTGTGACCCCGGCCACGCGTCACACAGCGCGCGGCAACCGTGCGTCGGCAAGCAGGTATAAAATCGCTTATAACTTTGTCATTTTTGAAAATTTTAATTTCGAATTTGTCACACATATTCTTAACCCTTTGAAGAATGTGAAACATCGGTCGGTGAAAAATCGATTTCTTTTTACCAAAAAAGAAACCCCCCCTAATGGGAAGACTCAAATGGTGCACACCGTCAACTGGGTATCATCGCGCGTCGAGGGGGGGTGGGAGGCGTTTTTTGTGGGGGGGGGGGAAATGATTCGTAATTTTTTTTGTGAATATATAAGAGATCAATAAATCCACATGCCAAATTTCGCATTGTTCCCTTGTATAGTTTCCTCACTGGAAAATTAGAAAAAATGGATAAATTTAACGAAAGAAATGGTAATCTCCCCTTAAGCTGGAACACCTCGAGGAAGGATTTGGGGTAGGTACACCGACACTGCGAGGGAAACGCTTCCGTCAAGGGGATGCTGGACCTTCCGGTTTTACCGACCAAAATAAGCGATTTCTTAGTATTCACTATTCGTCGTTACCATGTGACGGGCATGCTTCAAATCTTACAGGACTGTATCAATAACATAAATGATTCGACGTGCATCTTGAATTTCGGTCGAAATCTTCCAAGAAATAAAGAAAATCGAACAATACAAATTGTCGCGAAAACCAACATGGCCGCTTAAATCTCAACAGCATCCGTTCTGTAGGATATAAAAAATTCTAGATCTTGCATACATCAAAAGAGGGTGCAATCCGATTCTTTGAAGTTCTCCGAATATTCCAAAACCGTTAGAAAGTTGCTCACACAAAAAATAATCACGTATAGTGTAAACTGGTTAACTTAGTCTATCGACTTGTGACGGGTGATCAGAGCCGCTAACAACGGCATGAATGTAGTGTAGGTCACGATGCAAAGCCACATGTGCGTCAATCGTGACACTACGTTCATGCCCTTTCGCAAACTATAATATTCGGTTTTCATAATTCCTTGTAAGTTTTCAATCAAAATTCGACTGCGCACCGAAGCGTTTATGTCAATATCATAATCCTGCATGATGTGACGCATATGTGTAGCATATTAACAATGCTAAGCCGGAAGTGAAAATGCAAGTTAAAAAAAGCAGGTCTAGCATCCCGTTAAGCTTGACCTCGAGGAAGTATTCAGGGTAGACCTAGCCTGCAGCAGTGAGAGAGAAAATGTGTAATATGAGGTCGGTTTCTAAGAATAAGAAATCAGCTTATAGCAACCGTTGTTGCACTTTTGCTACCAATATGCTGCAATCTCGTGCTAGAAACTATTGTTGCAATATTGCTGGCAAGCAAACGAGAAAGGTTGGTGGTAAACAATTACCCTTCTTTGCCTGTGATATGTTTGGCTATCTGGGTATGATAGCGTCCCCCTTCAAAAAATATTTTTTTTATTTTGACGTCGACATCCTCCACGTCTCTGGATTGAATCCATTTTCGATGATTACGTATTACTGCTGTTAGGTGTTAGCGACGGTTTCTATGTTACCGACGGCGAGGCCCGGCGCGCGACGCTGGGAAGTCGAAGCGCGAGCACCCGACGATTTTGGAGCAGTTGGTCGACGGATGTCGATCGAGGCAGACGTAGTTACTCCACGAACATTACGCGCACGAGTTTCGAGGTACGATCCTCCGGTATAGCGTTACGGGTCCACGAGCGACCATCATACGGGGTACGAGTCCCCACGATTAGTTTTTTTTAAGTGCGGTAACGCGAGTTACAATTATACGAGCGACGATTAGTGATGTAAGTTTGCAGTTTGTTAAACATCATTGGTACGATTTCCCGTTACACGCGAGTTGCGTGTGTTGTAATAAATCTTTTTCATATTACATTTCCCTCAAATTTCGAGCAACGTTCTTCTACTCCCTATCACGCGCGGTCGGCAGTGCGCACCCACCTTTATCCTTCGCGCCTCCTCGAGCCAACCTTCCGATGAAATATCGGAGTCCGCAGAAAATTACCAGCACATCAGAAGTGGGATTCAAAGGTGGCTTACGGCATTGTGATCGCGATGGGCAGTATAGACATTTTCGTTTCTCGGTACGTTCAGAGTTTTTCTTTTTTTTTCTTGTACGTTCTCGCGCGTTTACTTCGCTTTGTTCTCGAACGGCGATAACATCAGTGTGTGTACATGGACCAACTCGGATAGAGGTGACCGGACAATAAAGGAAACACATGGTGCGAACGCGAGCGGGAAGTGCGCGTATGAACGATTCGCCAAACGACAACATGAGTTTGTTTCGAACGCCCGCGGGATTCGGAGCAGTTGGGGATAATCCGACACGGCCGACAGGCTCGAACAATAACACACTCGGAGTAGCACCGCTTGGAGACGGTGGAACGAGTGATCAACATTAACATCAAGGTTCAACCGGGGCGATTCCGCGAAATCCTCGGAGCTCCAACCAATTTCAACGTAATTCAAATACCGAGGGAGCGAACTTTCAACCACGTCGATCCCTTCAGTTACCACCGGTGCTATCTCCGCAAGGCACGGTCGGTAACACATCGACACCTCAAGCGGCCGCCATGCTGGACGCTGGTAACCTACCTCCCGTCGGTAACGTCGCTGGTCATCAGATGGGAGCACCGGCCGGTAACCTATTGTTACCAATGGCCGCGAACTTGGGACAGGCCGGTAATATACCGAACCAGCCTCCACCCCCATACCAGGTGGCGCCTCTGCCGTTTGGACCACAAGCGTTTCAAAACGCGCCGCCATGGTACCAGCCACCAGCGCCCCCTGCAACTAAGGCGCAGCCAAACGTCAACGACATGATGCGTTTAATGATGGAAGAAAATAGACGTTGAGACATGTGGATGGAAAGACTGCTCACGGGCGCTCAATGGGGAAACCGTGCTCCAGCAAACGATCCAGGATTGTGTTATCAGGTCATGCCCAACCTGTCAAAAAACATCGACGCGTTCGATGGCGAAGGAAGAGCGTCATCAGCTCGCGAATGGTTAAACATGCTTGACAGCATGCGAACCTTGCATAGATGGCCGGACAACATCGCTCTTGAAACCGCACGGATGCAGTTGACCGGAGGTGCACGTGATTGGTACCGGATGCACGCGTACAATCTCCGAACGTGGGAGGACTTTCGAGAGATTTTTGTGAGAACTTTTGTAACACACGAAAGTCTCACCTCCAAGTGGCAACGGATGATAGCTCGAGCGCAAGAAAAAGAAGAGTCAACCCAGACGTACTTCCACGCAAAGGTAAAGTTGTGTACCGAATTGAATCTACATGTCAACGACACGAAGGAGCAGATCCTCATAGGTCTATAGTCGAACCATTGCTGCAATGCGATGGCAGCCAGAGATCATCGAGGACACGAAGTACTCTATCATGACATTCTGTCGTATGAGAAGCTTGAAAACCAACGGATCCAACGAATTAAAGTGAGTAAGCCGCTCAGTACGGAGAAAAGTAAACCGACTGCCGCTGCCAAAAGTGCTACGCCACAAGGCTCTGCAAGTGGGCCATCGCCGAGCACTTCAGGCGCCAATTTGCCGATTAAAAACGAAGCAGGCGAATTTAAATGCTTTAAATGCAATCAGTATGGACACTTATCGAGAAATTGCAAGGAACCTAAGCGCGAGTTGTTGTGCAGAAATTGTAAGCAGAAGGGCCATTCGCAAGGATCCTGTACGGCGACGGCACCGCCACCAACGGTGAATCAAATCTTCACGTGTGGGCTGAGTATGCTCGCAAAGTATCTGAAGAGCGTGGGACTCGGCACCCATACCGTCCAGGGACAGGTCGACCAGGGAAGTTCCGACTACACGATCACCGTATCAACGGCTCTTCTGCTGGGACTCCGAATGGAGCCTCGTGCGACAGAACTACGGAGTTTCGGACCGGAAAACTTTACGGTGATATCTCCAGGTATTGTGCGAGAACATATGACTATCGACGGAGTCACAGTCGAGAATGTCGAGTTAAGGGTAGTGCCCGACAACAGTCAGCCGACTCCTCTCATTGTAGGTCGCACCTATACCGACGCACCGAATGTGGATTACCACAAAGTTGGCGGTAACTTAACGTTTACTGACGCCGAAGCATCACGACTACAGAACGAGGGCGAAAAAAGGGCTACAACAATCAACGTGGACGCGACGAGCTCGCAACAGCTGCCAGCGAACTCGATTCAACTCGTTCGAGTCGTCGATCGGGACTACGAGTACGAACTACCGACCATCAACTTCGACGCTCACGCGCAGACACTGCGCAAGGGCACTGTACTACGCTGCGACGGCATTGCGGAGTTGTCAACGAAATTTTCATCACCACGGAGAGGGACGATACAATGCGAAGATCTCATCGTGGGCGAGAATCAACAGAAAGAAGTCATCGAAGATTTAGTGCAAGTGTTAAACGAGTATCGCGATTGTATTGCGAGCAATCTCGACGAGCTAGGTTGCAGGAATGTAATTGAAATGGACATAGACGAAGTGCCGAATAGTCGTCCAGTGTTTTCGAAACCATACCGAGCGAGTGTCGACGAGCGCGAAATTTTTTTCACGAAAACATAGCTTCCTCTATGAGGAAGCAAAATGGTTTTGTCTTGAGCGTCAAGTTGTAAGCCTCGTTCGTATAAGCCTTCGATGTTCCAACATTTCATAATATGTCTTTGATACTATCTGAAGGGAGAAGTACGCCTGGTTGTCCAACTGTACAGCTATGTACTAGAGTTCCTTCAGGTGCTTGTAGTATCTTTCTATAATGACTCGTTTCACTTTCGCGTATCTGAATGCAAACTAGTGCGTAGCTAAGCGATTACCCATCTAAGTACCGACACCAAGCGGTACTGCTTGAATTTGGTGACAATTTCTTATCAACAATATTATTCTTTTACCTAAATAACGATATTGACCAAGTTTGATGTCAATCGGTTCATATTTATAAATATTAATACCGTTCAAACATTATTTAAACAATATTCAGCAACCATTTTTGCCGATTATATTGTTCCCTTACCTAAATAACAATACTGACCAAGTTTGGTGTCAAACGGTTCTTATTCGACAATTATTTGTTTATTCGTTTAAATAATATTAGTTAGTATTAGTTGTGATCTGATTTTAGGAATCACGGTCACAAAGATCGATATGTTCCCGTTTTTGCGTTTTTGCTTCCTCATAGAGGAAGCTATGTTTTCGTGAAAAAAAAAATTTCGAGATCTTAATGTCAGCGTACTAAAAATGGTCGAAAATGTCGAGAAATGTGATTTTTAGCTGGCGTCCGGATGTATGTGTGTATGTGTGTGACAACGTACATCGCTTAGAACAACGTGCATCGCTTAGAACTCGGAAACGGCTTGGGATAGCGGGTTCAAATTTTGTACACTAGTAGAGTGGTCACGTCTCCTCCTTCGATATAATTTTCATGAAGATTGCGACCCG
>JAPYZD010004809.1:0-10753 GCA_030522725.1 Ichneumoninae sp. B BG-2022a | reverse complement strand
CAATTCTTACAATTCTACTTTCAATTCTTACAATTCTACTTTCAATTCTTACAATTCTACTTTCAATTCTTACAATTCTACTTTCAATTCTTACAATTCAACTTTCAATTCTTACAATTCTATATGTCATTGAAACAACGACAGCAAGACTGTCAAGGTGAAATGTTGTCGTTTCAATCCGCGATGAAATTGTACGAATTGAAAGTAGAATTGAAACAACATTTTTTTTTTCAGTTTATGTGACTATGATTCTTGGGAGATTGCGATTCTTAACGTGACTGGTTGAAAACTCACCGTTCACAAATGACGTAATAAAAAAAACTAGTCATTTCATCTCTCGATCACCGATTCCGAGAATCTGAATAATCAAAGAGCATCGAAGAACGCCTCCACAACATCCACGATCAGTCGTCCGATGAATTTTTCATAGAGTTTTGTCGTCTCGGGGCAAACTTGTTTTCATTATCACCGCGAAAACCACGCGCGATGGAGCAAATGGTGAAGATGTGAAACGAACGGAGTAGATTGAACGAGGTGGTTCGATAGAGAATACAAAAATCATGTTCTTATTAAATTTTCTATACCGAAATTGGTTGCTGTCACGTAATTTTTATTCGCTCCCGAGTCTTCCCGCACTAAAGCTAAAAAAATTGCTTTCGCATTGAAAAACTTTCTTCCTTCGCAAAGCAGCAGAAAATAACATAATGCGAAAGTTTCAATTTTTAGGGTATTTCTAGATTTTCACGCGGACATTGGAACAAACCATCATAGAAACGAAAAAAAAAAGAGGAAAACGAATGTGTTTCTCACGACCCGATCAGAGTTGGACGTACGCGACGAACGCACAATTCGTCCTTTGTTGCCAGAGAGCGTGGCCTAATTACGCTAATTGCGCTTGTCGGTACTCGACGCGCGCGACTCGCTATAGCCCGGCTTAAGCAGTGCACATCCAGAGTGTTTATAGATACATGCGCGTCTATGTACACAGTACAATCGACGACGACGGCGAGCAAAGTTATATGCCGTCGAACGACGAGGATGCCGACGACGACGTCAGTTCTTGTACATCGTGGACATTGACGTGGTCAACCGGAGGGTTGGTGCCTACGCGCACATGTGCCTCACGTACCTTCGCCGCTCGCAGTCCACTCGTTAAGCCATTACGTATAAATAGACATCGGAAGATTTGCATTTGTAATATATTAGAGGCCTCGTTGCCTTCAGTCGTCCTCGTGCGATGCAACGTGAGTGCGGAGGCTGACCACTCGCCTCTTCGTTATTAATTTAATATAACAAGTATCATTATTTCATTGGCCCGATGGACTTGCACTCTTGACGAATTTACTCCGGTGCTTCGCTGATCTCATTCGTTGCTCGAGGGGAAGCAGCACCGCTCTGGCGAATTCGTACGGTGAAGTATCTTGCAAAAATTACTAATATTCAACTGTGAATGTAGCTAGCAGGGCGACGAGTCGAAGGTTCATCTTTCGATGCAAATAGGTCAATCGAGCTTGGTGTGATAAAAAATAAATGAAGAAAACGAAGGCTTTGTAATGTGGATGATAAAGGTAAAACGCACCCAGAAAAAAAATGTATTTGACGGCCACCGTTTATTTGGTTTAAGTAAAATAATTATTTGATTTAAATAAATATTTATTTAAATTAAGTAAATAGTTACTTACATGAAATAAATATCTATTTAAATCAAATAAATATTTTACTTAAACCAAATAAACGGTGGCCGTCAAATACATTTTTTTTCTGGGTGCGTGGCCGTTTAATTAAAAAGGACCGGTATTTGATCTCTATTTTTTATGATCCAACCGTGTCTGTTTAGAGTAAATTTATTAAATCCCTTTCGCGGATATTGTTTTAAAATAATTTAACTGCGACGGTGAAATGTTGACTTCGATCTTCGTAATTACAGGAGCTGTCTTCGATTTTCGATGGTGCGTTTTTGCTGATGTCGGGGGTATTGAAGTTTACAAGAAAGTTAATTATACTCAATGCATTTAAAAAAATACGTTTTCAGACATCTTCATTTTTGCTCAAGGAAAAATATCATTTATGCTGGACGGCTAATGACGGTCTTTGTAAGCCACGACAAGGTTTGCGACCCTCGCCACGCTTTGTGAAAGCGTTGATCCCTATAGGGATGGAAATTTTTGGGGCCCGACCGACGGTTGTTCGTAAGAATTGTACGACCTTCCGAAAGTGGCCATGTGGCTCTCCAGAAATTCATCGTGCTACGTGAAATTCGGCACGTAACTTGGGAAAATCCATTAGATCTTTGCGTATCGAAACTTCACGCATTGTGGAAAAACTAAAGAGGCTCGGGAGATCAGTGAGAACTTCAGATCATTTTTTTTTAATTAAAGAATTCATATTTTATTGTCTGTGGCGAATTTGTGTTCGGCAATAAAGTGTTTTTTTTTTCTAGGCATTTAGGAACGACCGTTTTTACTTTAGGCAAAATCCGCGCGCGGATTCAGGGCGAATTCAGCGCGAAAGAATGCATGAAAATAAAAAATATACTTTACGCTGTAAAATTGAATATGGTTTTCCCAGCTTAAAAAAAGTTTTTCCAACGCCTTCGTTTTTGATTCCACTGGTTTCTTTCTGCATAGATCTTTGTCGAAAAATACAATTCATGAAATAAATTTTTATATCATCGATTGTGAAAAATGCGCATCGAATATTGTTGCTTAATTCAATTGCAATGAAACTGAGTGAATATTTTTATTGATATTATTGCACAGGGCCGATTTTTTTTTCTCATATAATATCGAATCCTTAAAGTGGGTGGGAGTCGGGTTGGTTAAGAGTGGGTGAAAGTCACGTGACCGCGATATATCGTTATCGGCGCTCGCAGAAGAGCGAGAGAGACAGCATGAGGGAGTGTTTCACATGGCGTTAATTCCCGTGACACTAAAACGGTTGATCTATTCCTAAAATATATTCCACAAAAATACGTGGGCGGCGGAGGGGGCGGAGGAGGGGGGAGGACGGAAAGGGAAGATCGTCACAAACTACAGGGCGGATGATGTCGCACGTGACGAATTTCTCTCCGCAGGCTCACGTTGCACCGTCGTTGCGTCATATCGCTCGAACATCTGGTCTCCGCGTTGTGAAAACATAGCTGCGAATCGTTCCTCCGACACAGGAGAGCGAGAAAGGGAGCAGCGGACTGCGAAATTCTACACTGCAAAAAAAAAAAAAAAAATTGTACATTTTATACACCGGAAGTTTTTATGCAAGACTGGTACTTTAAGTTTAATGTACAATTTAAATTATTTGACGGATTTCTGCTTTACAATCAAAATATAATATATAATAGATCGTAAATATAAGAGCTCTAGAGTAACATGTTAACTTTCAACTTTGTTCAATTTTTATAAATTGGAAAAGTTAAAAACGCTTAAGTCTACGATTTGTAAACAAAATTTTTAAGTTGGATGCACTTAAATTTACACCGATAAAACAATACGGTTAAATCTACTAAGATTCGGGCAGGGACATTCAACTAAATATTTTGTTGGTTCAGCTAAAAAAATTGATTAGTTCAACAATTTGTTGGGTGATTTCACCAAAACATTTTTGAGTTATTAAAAAAGTTTGTTCGACCAACGAAATATTAATTTGAACGTCCCTGCCCGAATCTTAATTGATTCAACTGTACTTTTTTGTCAGTATACTTATTCAAATTTACAACCCTTTACATGAGACGTGCGCTTGGCCAGACGTATGTTTTTATTCCTTCATTTTTTATTTTTATTGTAACTCCTCTCTCCCACTCATATCTGAAGACCCATTTCGGCATATTTCATTTGCCGATTTTTTAAAAGACTTGATTAATATAATTTTTCATTTGAATCGCTTTTATAGTAACATTAAACTATGTAATGTATTAAAAGTAAAATATATCCAATGTTTTTAATATACAGAACATTAATTTTTCATCACGTCCGCACATGAAATTTAATATGCCACTTTATGCATAAATACTTCCACTACCGGTTAAATTTCATACGCATTTTGTTTTCTTGCAGCGTAAGCAGCAATCGAGGACACGATAGTGTAAAAAAGCATCCGAACACACATGTGCCGCAGCGCTTACGAGTGTTCTTGAAGTACCTTGGAGTTTCATCCAAGCTAAACAAAGTTTACAATTTCTCGAACCCTGAGCGACACGCAAATCCGTCGCAGATGTGGCGTCCTCTTTAACGGCGCCGCGCGTGCTCGCGAGAGACGAGTGAACGGTATCGTTTGCAGACCCGAGAAATTTTGTCGACGAGACTCTCGAGCCGCCGGGAGAATCCTTTGGGGCGAATCGCTAGCAATAATTTGCCGACGGAGCAATTTCCCGCATCCCCAAAGTGTTTCCGAGAAATGATCTACGGCGCATGCGCAGTACGAGTCTGCGCGAACATTCGTCGCGTGCTCCACGCGCGCACGTGTGTACGATAGCGCGCGCTAATTATTCGTCTGGCTGCAGTGGCGCGGATGCAAATGTCTGCAAACGCGACGACGCTCCGTGGGTGAAAATCTTGCCGACACGAGATTTTCTGAGCGTTACGCCTTTGCCCGACGAGATTCGGCTCCGGGGCACATCAAACGCTCGGACGCGATGGTCTTAGCGCGCCGTCTCGTCCGACCACCGAATTACCATGAATGGACTTCTTTCTCGATCGCCCGAGCTCGCGCCGGGAAGCCCGTATGTCCGTGTACACGCGTCGCTTAACTGCATATATGCATTACCGCGAACCTGCCGTGCAAGTCGCTTCGCCGACTCGACGGACCGAGGGATGCGCATGTATTTTTTTTTTCATCGTCTGTACCAGGACTTTCAACGGCGTAGCCATAGGCAACTACACGAGGAGCAGCGGTGTGGATGCAAAATTGTCCATTGTAACTGTACAGTACGCTACGGACGGTGAGGAATTAACAGTCATTATTATTATTTAGAGACGGGTCTGAGTCTCCACTTTACACGACCCGACGTTGCGCATGACAATTTCGTCTTAGATTTAATTAGCCTAATAACGAGTTCAAGAAAAAAAAATAATAATAATCTTAAAAAAAATGGCCTTGAATATTCGTTGACTATGATTAAATATTCAATTCAATTCTGTATCGATAACAATTCAGTGTTTATTTTTATTTTTGTTACAAAAAAAAACTTAAAAAATTGAGAACTTTTAGACCGGTATGGTATTTTCGAAGCAACTGTATACTACGCTACGGACGGTGAGAAATTAACACAGTCATTATTATTATTTAGAGACGGTTCTGAGTCTCCTCTTTACACGACCCGACGTTGCGCATGACAATTTCGTCTTTGATTTAATTAGCCTAATAACGAGTTGAAGAAAAAAATAATAATCATAAAAAAATTGTCTTGAATATTCGTTGACTATGATTAAATATTCAATTCAATTCTGTATCGATAACAATTCAGTGTTTATTTTTATTTTTGTTACAAAAAAAAAAAACTTAAAAAATTGAGAACTTTTAGACCGGTATGGTATTTTCGAAGCAAAATTTCACTGAGAATAGCATCGATAAATAATCCTGACAATCTTGGTTATCAAAGGCAAAAATCAGTTCGGCAGAATTATTCTTACCAAAGGGCGTTGACGAATAGCCGAGCGTCGATTAACATCGGTTAATTACCAATTTGAGTACAATTTATTACGTCTTTGCATCACTAATTTGCGCGTGGAAGTGAAAAAACAATTATCGTTTCGTCAAAATTTGCCATCGGCGATGACCCACATAATCCCGGTTGCATACGTGGAAGTGAAAAAACAATTATCGTTTCGTCAAAATTTGACATCGGCGATGACCCACATAATCCTACTCGTTTGCAGTCCGCCATAATCTAGCCCCGTTCCGTACGCTTCTCGCGTCACTGTTTCAACGCAACGTCCATGCAAATTTTTCTCAACGTTTTTTTTCTTTGTGTTCTCGGCTCGATCACGAATTCGGCGAAGGTATAATGTAAATTCAGCGTGCAACGAAATTGGAGGAAAAAAAAAATTGTATACCATCAGGCTGCATTCATTGCATTTCCAGTCGTGTTTCCATCGATGCAACGTGCAAGATAAATATTTCATCAACGACGTATGCTATAATAACTTGGAGGTTATGACCAATATATCCCTTTCTGTCGTATGCCTGGATAATATTGAATCACTAACTCATGAATATTCCTTCGATCTCGGCAGCCCACAGTGTCAGCCTGATGCAACGTGTCCGATAAATTTTTCGTTCACGGTCTCTCTCATTGGCGTAGCCCATTCTCCGCACGGTAAAAAGCTTTTGTGTCAGCAATTTTTTTTCGCATTTTTTATATCATTTCTTCTAATTAACATAACGGTTCGGTGGAAAAAAAGTTGTAAAATTATCAAGCAAACAAAAGCGGATCATTTTGGACAATAGATTTTTTTTAATGTGCCAAGCCCTTTGTACTGCGCATTTAGACTCTATCTTGAAAATGTATGACGCTGCGACTGCATCAAACTTCATTACGTCGAGTTTCCGCTTGACGTCAATAGTTAATTACGAATTATTAAACCGGAAATGCCGGTTCGGAGAAAAAAGAAATTGTAAAATGACCAAGGAAAAAAACAGTGCATCATTGTGGACGATAACAGTTTTTAAAAATGTGCAAACCCTTTGTTAAATTAATTAAAAAATGACTGTGTATTTAACCTTCACCTTGAAACCGAATAACCCTGCGACCGCATCAAACTTCGCCACGTCGAGTTTCGGCTCGACCGACGTTTATCGAATCCGTTATTCGCCTATTTCCGCTTTCCAATCCCAACATCACATTTCCCCAAAGGCTCATTACGGTCGCGTCAACGAACGTTGGAAACGGCGTTATCGGGTTTTCGGAATCTACCGCACTGCGTCATCGGCCTCGAGTACGATTCGGAAATCGCGTTTCTCTCAAAAGACCATTTATTCGGCCGTCAATTACTCAACGCGTCATGTGAAGCCATTTATTTTTACGATAAAGTCTATAATTTTTTTTTTTAACGAGAGAAACTCTGAATTCTCGTCGGTTTTAGTTCAAGAGGAATTTCACGGTTTCCCGGGATTGCAAAAGGTCGCTCGATGATCGTGGTAAAAACTGTCGTCTCAAAGCCGGAGAGCGCTTCGATTTTTCCCGGGCAGTCGATACAGGCTATTTATTCGCTTTGGCGAAACCGCCTTTGCCGCGGTGAAGTGGCATTGCCCGTGGACGCGTGCGGTTTCGATACAAGCGGTGACGAAAAATAAAAACAAACGAACGTCGAGGAACCAAAAGGGAAAGCTGGTCGCAGGAACGAACCGATCGAGCGTTGCCGATGACCTCCCAGGCTGGCTTCAACGTGTCCCCTTCCATCGCCCTCCCTCCTTTGGTTTGCCTTATCTCGCTTACTTACTCCGGACCTCTTAGATCTTCGAGCCACTCGCGGCGTGTACGTGTATCTTGGGCGTCGATCTCGCGAGCTGTCCCTAATTATAAGCTCGTTTGCGTCCGTCGAGAGTCGAACCGTTTCGAGACATTATACCGCAGCCTTTTTTTTCTCCTCTCATTCCGTGGGCCTTCGGGCTGTTCGAGACTGTAAACTGGATTCATGGCCTTCACGAAGTATTTCAAAAGAATAGATTCAAAAAAATAGGCCGTAAGCTGGACGGGAAAATTTTGATTGACACAGCGTTACTCAGGCTGTACCGATTTTAGGTGCGATTGAGTATCAAAATATCGATTCTTTTCTCATAATTGTATATTACGTAGTATGGTGAATATGATATTTAAATTATAAATAAATACTTATATACAATAATTAATGTTACAATGGTATAAAAAAATTAATAAACAAATTAAAAAGTTACATATTTTTGTATGGTAATTTCACTGAAATTTTTTAACACGGTCGAATATTGTGTCTATACTATGGCGATATACTTCGCTGTTCGCGACTGTAAACTGGATTCATGGCCTTCATGAAGTATTTCAAAAGAATAGATTCAAAAAAATAGGCCGTAAGCTGGACGGGAAGTTTTTGATTGACACAGCGTTACTCAGGCTGTACCGATTTTAGGTGCGATTGAAGATCAAAATATCGATTTTTTTCTCACAATTGTATATTATGTAGTATGGTGAATATAATATTTAAATTATAAATAAATATTTATATATAACAATTAATGCTACAACGATATAAAAAATTTAATAAAGAAAATAAAAAGTTACATATTTTTGTGTGCTAATTTCACTGAAATTTTTTAACACGCTCGAATATTATGTCTATACTATGCGATATACATCGCTCGAAAAAAACCTCTCCGAATCTAACGGTCGCATTTATGTCCTCGATGACCAGACTCAAGCGTGAACTTCTCAGCCGACAAGATCGATGACTTTATTTTTTGTTTATTTACTCATCACGCATACAAACATTCTACCGTATCCTTTAATGGTTAGTTCGCAGAACAAGTCTCTCCGAACAAAGAAGCTTCATATTACCCAACATCATCACAGAAACCTTCGCGCCGACGCAACGACCCCGTCCACATAAACAAACCGATGTTTACATTCAGTATGCTAATAAGTCTGCGATAAACAGTCCATCCGTGAAAAAAAAACCTCAAAAGTCCTACATGCCGGAAATCTCGTCAGCCCCTTTCCATCCTCGACCTTGACCATACCTATTCCCTTACCAGAGTTCCGTCCGCGCCCCAAAAAACAATGATGGCTGCGCGCCCCCTGCCCTTTCCGAGCGGCGCGCCGCTCTCTCGTCGAGAGGCCCAAAAGAATATTCCAGCAGTGGCGTTGGAACAAAAAAAAGGCGATGCCGGGAGGGGGAAGGAGGGGCCCGGAGCCTAGAGAGTTAACGGCGCTCGGGCCGCGGACGTTCGAGCGAGGCAGCTGCAGAGCGATCGTCCGAGGACCGAGCGAGCGAAAGCTATACATCCCTGCGGGCGCTGCTCAGAGTACGAGCCTCTCTCGCAGAACAACACAGTGCATCGGGGGCCTGTGCGCTGTAAAACGTTCACGAGAGAGCGGTACGAGCAACATCAACTACAAAAGTGGCGAGAGAAGGACGAGGGGGGAGGGCGAGGGGGGAAGTTCCGTCGGCGGTGGGTTCTTGCGTGCCGGAGAGAATCTCGCCGGTTCCCCCGCGTGGTACCCCCACCTCCGGCGCGACTTTGGTTCTCTGCCGCCGCTGGTGTAGTCGGTTGTGCCCACCACAACTTCTCCTCTTCCCCTCTCGTCCCCGTCGCTCGCCTCGTGTGTCTCCCCCCCGACAAATCCGCTGTGGCACTTCTCGTCAGTCGAGCGACGAAAGAGACTCGTACGTACGTAGCCGGCCATCGTCGAGAGATTCAGTAGCCGGGCACGTTGCTGCTGCTGGTAGCGCCTCGCCGCACTGCTCATCCTCTCTCGCCATACACACGATACCGTCCCGGGCACTCGCGAAGGGGAACGGCGAGGGCTGAGGAGAAGGGGGAAGAGACCGTCCAGGCGAGGAACCCGAGGGAAAGAGAGAAGGAGCAAGGAACCTTAGACGGCCGCACACCGGCCCAGAGTCGATATATCCTTTTGCAATATATTTGTTTATCGTGCGCTCGGAAGTCTACGACGGACCGACCAATTCCATTTATTATCGTTCGATCGTTAATAAAATTAAATTAAAAAATTTTAAAAAGTGTTTGGGAACAAAGCGCGTTGTAAGAATATTTTTTGTTACACGTATTCGAGGACACGTGGAAAAATCGATTTTTATGACCGTCCGAGGAGAAGCTAAATTTTAAACAAAGTGTACGATACTCGTCTCGAGAAGGGAAGTTCCAGCCCGGTGTCTCGAGTAGTCCTGTGATACTTGAGGACAGTGAGAGTTTCGTTGATAATCGCCGGAATAAATCTTGGGATATCAGGCGCGGTTGTAATACTGCGGTGCGAGCCGAGAGAAGCCTAGATCCGTTACGACCGACCTGCGTGACGTGACATCGAAGCGGCCGGGGGTCGTCGCGTCGCGGAGCGGAGGAGAGATATAAAAACGCGTGTGTTATTCCGAAGCCCGGAACGCGAACGCGGTGGGGGAAGTGGTAGACGCTCCGCGTGGACAGCTGGCGCGACCGCTTCGTACGGTCTCTCTATCGTGTTCAGCTGCGTGACTGCGTATCGAAAAAAAAACTCTTTCAATAATATCTAAATAAACCGTTGCGTCGAGGGCAACAAACGCGGCCGAAATAAAAAAGAATATATATATATATCATATTAAATAATCGACGGGTTTTTGGTCGAAGCCCCGAAACAGTAATCGACGAAGACTGAAGAGGAGAATCGGCAAACATGTACAAGTTACTGGGAGGCTTGAGCTCCTACCTAAAATGGCAGGAGATAAAAACGGACTCGATGGTATTTCGTATGCACAACCTATTCACGACCGTGCTATTGCTTACGTGCTCGCTGGTCATTACGGCGACCCAGTACGTCGGCAATCCGATATCATGCATCGTCCAAGGCTTGCCCACTCACGCTATCAACACCTATTGCTGGATCACCTCGACGTTCACGATGCCGGACGCTTTCAATCGACAGGTGAATAGCCCAAGGATTTAGCAGAGACGCGAAACAAAAAACATAACAAAAAAGTGATGAAAATAATTTGATTGGAAGACTCCGACCGATACGGGACGCGCGAGAAGTTATTTCGAGATCGATTTTGTTGTTTTTCTGGTTTTTTTTTTTTTT
>JAPYZD010004808.1:0-11723 GCA_030522725.1 Ichneumoninae sp. B BG-2022a | reverse complement strand
AAGAATTAAATTCTACAAGTGACCAATTTACATTCATCTTAAAGCTATGCATGGGACAGAAACTTTCCAAAGATTAAATTTGATGTCATGCAGACATCTTCACGGTTGTCGATGTATGACTCTGAAGATATCTGCACGAGACTCAATCTCATCAAGTTATCACGTTTAGGCATTGCATCGCACAAACTTTCATCGGGGAAGTTCATATGAAGAATTAAATTCCACAAGTGAACAATTTACATTCATCTTAAAGCAATGCATTGGACGAAGACTTCCCAAAGATTAAATTCGATGTCATGCAGATATCTTCAAGGTCGTCGAAATCCCGATGGGCTTTCGCCGGTTCCCGGCCAGGTGAACGTCCCGTTGTGGATCGATTATGGATGAGCCAAAAGCTCGATACAGTTGCAGGTACGGTTTAACGATGCTCATAGAGCACCGAGGACTCAGCCGGCTCGCTCAGCAAATGCCGACGCGTACTTCCCTCCGTCCTCTTCTCACGCCACTCGGTGATCCTTGGATACTGTTTTTTTTTTGGTCCGGACCGGCAGTCTGTAGGGCTGGCTTTTCGAAATCCCGATGTCGGGTTTTCGGCGTTCCCCGCCCAGGTGAACGGCCCGGTGAGAATCGTTCCTCCTCGTCGGCGACGAAGGTTCTCGGTCTCGAGCCCGGAGTTGCCGATGATTTTTCATTTTTCGACGCCACACCAAAACCTCCGACAATGGACGCGTGTCACGAGGCTCGCGGCAGCTGCTTGCCACTGTTTGTCGCGCACACATGGCCAAACGGCGCGACCGCGACGGGCTTTGCCGCAGCGAGAGCTCGTCGGTCCTGCTGGCCGCTCCGGCTCTCGCTCGCCGCACGAACGAACGGGAACGACGAGAGATCTCGTCGCGAGATCAAAGCTCTCCTCTTACTCTTTCGCCGCGGCTTTCCCGCTGATACACTCCCCGGCTTCCCGGCTACGTTTCAGCGTTTAACGCACGTTGCTCGTGTCGTACGCGCGCGGTGCAAGACGAAAAGTTTTCGTACGGTGGAGAGAACGAAGGAGGGAAACAGAGCGACCGCATGCGGCGCGTTCTCTTTGTATATTCGCTCGCGTCCTCGGCGAAGGTAGCAGTACCGGACGAAACGATCGAAACAGGTGACCGCATAACCGCAAACGGGCCCTCTCCCAGTCGCTCGTTTCTTCGCGAGGAATAATTACCACACTAATCTTTAATTGCAATCACGTATGCCGCGCTGTATCCGGGAGATAGGTGTACGTTTTTCTTTTCTTTTTTTTTTACGGCTTTTTTTTTGGTACTTTTTTTTCGTAATTCAACGGTTAAGGGGCAATTTACCGCGGGGTTTTATTTTGTCGGAGTGGACATGAAACTTGCCCGGTTATCGGGTTATCGCCGAGCGGTTTCTCGTGCACTGTTGAATTGCTTCACCGGCCCGAACGACGGAGTCGCACGCGGGTGATAAAGGCTTAACATTTTATTGATGCTCATTTTACCATTTTTTTTTTAATGAAAAATATCGTTTGGGGGAAAAACAATTGTAAGATTTGCTGGAAATTGTAGTTGTATCCGGAAAGAAATCTAATGAAAGTGACACGGAAAATAAAAGAAAATTGACTCCTGTATTTTGCTAAATTGCATTATCGGTCCGACTCATGGAGTCGCACTCGGCTGATAAACCCACCATTTTATTGTAGTTAATTTTATAATTTTTTTCAAATAAAAATTATGGTTTGTTGAAGAAAATAATTGTATATTACCGAGACACTGAAATTTTGCTTCTATGCAGAAAGAAAATAAATGAAATCGACTCGGAAAATAAAAGAAAACTGACTCCATTATTCCGTTAAATTACATTGTCGGTCAAACCCACGTACTCGCACTCGGCTGATAAATACTTACAATTTTATTGTAGTTAATTCTATCATTTTTTTCAAATAAAAATTATGGTTTGTTCTAAAAATAATTGTAAAATTAGCGAGAAACTTAAATTTTACTTGAGTGCAGAAAGAAAATAAAAGAAAACTGACTCGGGTATTCCGTTAAATTACATTATCGGTCCGATCCACGGAGTAGTCCTTTGTTGAAAAAAGGCTCACAATTTTATTGTTGCTAACTTTACAATTAAAAAAATAAATATTACACTTTGTTGAAAAAAAATGTTCAAGTTAGCAAGAAAAAGAAATGTACTCATACATTTATAAAAAGAAAATGGAAGAAACCAACACGAAAAAAAACTGACTCCGGTGTTCCGTTAAATCGTGAAATTTTATTTCAACTTTGCACTGTTACGCGTCGCGAGTTTGGGCTCCTTTGAAAAAACTATGCTCCAGAATCGTGAAATCGAAAGAGAGCCGCGGGGATATTCGCGGGACTCGTTAATCCTCATAGGATGTAGGCACATCGATAAATTAGAATTAGTTTTTTTTTATTATTCTTTTTTCTCCGTTTGGGGGAAGGGCCATGAGCGGCAGCTGCATTCGTGATCTGTTCTCTCTCGCGTTTATGCGGCATTATACATATAGCGTGAGATCGATATTCGAAAGGATCTGAAGGACAGATAAAAATCTCTTTGCCTCTGGTCGGTCTCTCGAACGCGTTCTCTCTCTCCCTCACTCTCTGTGCCACTGGCCTTTCTTTTCCCGAAAAAGGACCGATTCTCTCTCGCTCTGTCTCCCGGCCGAAGCCAAAACGTCAGGTATAGAGAGAGGACAACGCTCGTCGCGAGACACGGAGCACGAGTGTCTCCGAAAGGGCCACCGAGATCTCTCCTACAGGGTTTCTCAGATTTTTTTCGCATTTCGCCTTTCGCAAAAATGTTCATTTTTAAAATGAAAAAAAAATAAATTAAAAAAATATCTCAAACCAACTTATAACACTTTTATGAATTTATATGGCGCAAAGAGACGTTGCATCGTCCGACATTTGCGTGATTAATCTTTACATAATATCGAAAAAAAAAATTGCCGATGTTGATAATCAGGTTTCCTTCCACATTAATCTTACGCTTTTTCATTTCGACGACAATCTTGTTATCCTACAGGGTTTCTCAGATTTTTTTCGCGTTTTGCGTTTCGCAAAAATGTCCATTTTTATAAGAAAAAAAATAAATCAATTAAAAAAAATCTCAAACCAACTTATAACACTTTTATGAATTTATATGGCGCAAAGAGACGTTGCATGGTCCAACATTGGCGTGATTGATCTTTACATAATATAAAAAAATAAAAAAAATTGCCGATGTTGATAATCGGGTTTCCTTCCACATTAATCTTACGCTTTTTCATTTCGACGACAATCTTGTTATCATCCGCATATTATAATTTCCGGACCGCCGAGAGTATTCCAGTTACGCAGCGGAGAGTAGAATCTCCCACTGTTAGCGGACCTCGGCGAAGATTTATCGATCGCGTATGTCCTCCTTACCCGGAGGGTAACAGCCAGTTTTCGATTCAGCCTGCAGAAATAATCGCTGGTTTTTTTTGTTATACTCGCCAAGCCGACCGAGGGGGTGAAAAGTTTTCTTGAACCCGAAACTCGCGCGCGCGCGGAGGCTTTTCGGCCAATAATTCAATTGCTTCTCCACCCCTCTCGCTCATTTTTTCCTGGGCCTCGTCCGTCGTAACTCTAAAACAGAGAGCGGGGGAGAGGCAGAGCGAGAGAGCGAGAGGAAAGAATTAAACGAAGATGGAGCTTCGCCGAAAACGAAAGGGGGAGAAATACAGGAAGGAGGAAGTGGAAGATAAGGAGGAAACGCGAAACGAAAAGCCTCTAAAATAGGCCTCGCTCTATAAATAAATAAAAAATTCGTCTCGGATTTCTGAGTGCGTATTTTTTTCTGTGAAAAATTACATATTCATCTCTTCCCTCTGCATTATTTTCCATAATTTTTCCTCGCCACGTTTCTCCATTTCTATCGCTCTGCAAGACAATCACCCTTTTCTTCTCGCCCGCGTGCAGGAAGCCCGGGTATTCGGTTGGCCCGAATTGGGAACCTCTGGTCGCGCACGCGCAATACAATGCCGTCTCGGGACCAGCTCTCCGCTCGCACAGGCTCCGGCGTAGCCCCGTCTCTGTACGTATCTCCATTTCGCTCGCTCCTCCTGCGACTACCTGGTCTCGATAAACTGATTTATTTCGGCATCATTGTACCCAGCGTCGCGCATCTGTCCGGATTCTGTAGCCGACCAGACCGCGCTCTGCGAGGACACGGCACGGTCTTCTGTTGCGAGAGCTCCGACGGCACCGAGTCTGACGCATACGCGCCGCCTATTCGACAGTTTCCGCACCGAACCTACCAGGAAGGAAAACAATCTCTGCGGAACAAATATTGTCGGTTCGACAATGTTTATTTTAGTTTTATGTTTTTTCGATACTTTAGCCGAGCGTTTTCCTGCAGTTTTAATAAATCATCGCTTGTTGAAAAAAAAAAAAGAAATTATATGCTCCATTCTCATGAGTCATCATCGGGCTCCGTGGCGAAAGTTCCTCGCAGTGTTTCGCATGGTGATTCTTCTTTATCCTTTTTTTTTGGCATAGAAACTCACGCGTCGAGAGCGCAACCCTTATTCGAGCATGGTCATTTAGGGCTCGCTCGGGACATAAGGAATTCAGTACGCTCGTTGCCCTTCCCAGTCGCCAGCGCCCCTGGTTTGCGTACAGCTTCGAACCTCGCTGTATCCTTGGGAGAAACACCCGCGAACGACGAAAGCTCAAACTGCCGGAACGATTATGAAGTATGAAGCCGCGAATCCTCGATAAGGATCGTAAATCTAGGTGGGAATTTATTTATTGTAGAATATCGGGTGGAATTTAGGGCAGGGAGCGGTCCAGTTATATCACTGACCGAGGTTATGAGAGAACCATTCCAGTGGTTCTCTCAGCACACCAACGCTAACCTCCGCTCTTACCTCGCTCACTCGCGAAGATTATTCTTGTAATAAAAAATGCAGGTCACCCCCGAACCGTGCTGGCCAAACTGATAAGCTTCCTTCGATACATTTTTACGTGCGCATCTCCTTTCACGGAACCGTTGAATGTGCTAAGATATCTCCGATGTTGGAAAAATTGCCCAAAGTATCGGTTTTAGTAGTTTATTTTCCGATTTTTTTTCGCTTCGTGTTTGTGAATTATTTTTTTCTCGATATTTTCGGGTGAACGTTTTCAGAATGTTCCAAAACGTTGAAAAATCAGATTTGGAGAAATGTCTGGATGCATGTGAGTCAGGTCTGTAAAATTAAACCGTCTGTAACTCAAGAACGGCTTTATGAAACGGGTTGAAATTTTGCAGGCAAGTAGAGCAGTTAGGTGCCTCGGTTTGTTACAATTTACGCTATAATTGAGACACTCGTTTGGATTTTATGAGACTTTGAATAAAGTGTGTTCGCACGCTAGCTTTCGTAAATTTTTAGTTATCGGGCTGAAACTTTCTACAGAAGTGGACTAAAATCAAATAATTTCCGCTAATGAATTCGGTAAGAGTCGGTCGAGTGATCTTGGTTTTGTGACATTAAAAATGTTTCTAAAAATATCATGTGCACTTTCTCAGATATTTGTCTAAAAAATTCGACATAAATAACTTATTATGGAGTATTTCCGGGTGAATCGTAAATGAATCACGCATTTTTATTGTCATTACACTTCGAGCGATCAGTTCTGAACTTAAAGCGAGGCTCCGCCGCGGGAATTTGATGTGTTAAAGCGGAAATTGAAATGGAAAGAATTCGTGTATGTTTCGTCGATCTGAAGAAAAGTGTGCATGTATCTTAATTCAGGTAGATTGCAATCTAAGTTTTGCTAACGTGTTCGTCCAACGGAACGTGGGAACTGCTGCAGGAAGAGAGAGACTAGCTCATGTAGAGCAAACCGGACTGATTTAATTACTATAGTGTTGCCGCACTGTAAAAGCGTGTGTGGACCTGTTAGGTGCGACTAGGTAGGTCTGCGCGTCGGATGTAAGGGAGAGGAGCATAAGGAAGGTTAGCAGGATCAAGGCCAAGTGCGCACGTAACGCTTCCTTTACAATTATTACATATATCGTTACATCTGTTTCGTTAGGCGACCGTGGCAATATAGAGCAGTTTTTGATATCACTTAAATTGAATCTTAAATTTTTAACTTATGCCCCATCGATTAATAGTCGTCGGGAAAAATTATACGATCGTTAAAAGGATTCGAAAAATATTTTTCGATCGATCGAAAAACAATTTCTTGTCTATCGTAAAATCGAAATGATAAGAGCAGATTATACATCTATAATTTTTTATAATTTCGATAAATCTTGTACATTTTTCGAATCGATCAAAAAATCTCCAACACTTTTGAAGGAATTGAAGGATTTGAAAAAAAATTCGCTCCAAAAAAAAAAAAGAAAAAAAATTTGTTCTATCATAAACCGGATCTGAAATGGCACCTTATCGATCTATAATTTTTAATAATTTCGATAAACCTTGTAAATTTTTTTCCTATCGTTCCACATTCCCCCTTAGCGTTGTAAAGCAACTGTAACGAACCCGGCTTTTTAATCCGCCGTCGAAAACCGCTATTTTAATCACCAACGCATTCAGCGCAACCGCACGATGATCAAGCGTTTGATCATCGTGAATACTTGTCTAGGAGGAGCACGCTTCGATGTGTCGCAAACCAGAACAGCGTGAAAAAAAAATGTTGGGCAGTAACGGGTGAGCATTGGGGTGAGTTTTTTTTTAATATCCCGCTGCCCATGTACATGCACTGGGTGACGGTGAAGAGGACGATATAAACGTTCGGTGGATGAAGGACGATGCCGCGCATTGTACCGGTGTATGCAATACACAAGCTCGTGCGGTACCGCTGCCAGTGATGCATCTCGCTTGTCAGTCCGACGGCGGAGAGATAAAGACAGAGTTTACCGGCGACCGAGAGCCGCGCTGTTGCGCGAACGTCAACCCCCGGGATAGAAGAATACGCATTAATTTATATCTGCATACGTCGGGTATTGTTATGTTAATGACCGTGAGCCGCGGCGTCCGACATAGCCGACGTCGTCGTCGTCGTCGTGCTCCCCGGAGTAGCCGTCGTGTCGCACTCCGGTATACATCTTGCGGACCAGATATTCTGGTAAGAGAGTTTAGCGTCTCGAAACGAGAAACGAGACGACAGTGCTGTCCAAAGACTGCCATTTACCATTTATCTTCTACCGCGCTGTTATGTAGAGTCCGATACTGCGGGCATTGCATTAATGCTCCTATGGTACCGTGCACGGAGGTAACATTTTGCAAATTTAAAATAGTATTCAAAAGTCCAATTATCTGAAAATTGGAAAATTATTAAATTGGAATTTTTTGCATGCGTAGTAGGGGAGAGCGGGGCAAAACGGGACGGTGAGGGCAAATCTTAAATTCCCAATAATTTTTGGATGCCCCATTTTGTCCCAACGATACATCCGGATTTTCAAGCCCGTTTTCCCCACGGACGACCATCGCCACCATCCAAAAGTTATTGGAAAATTGCGTTTTGTCTCATTATCCCGTTTCGCCCCACTGTGCCATTTTGCCCTACTCTCCCCTAGTAGTAGTGGATTTATTGGCAATATGCCGGATGGTACCATTTTTTGAACGTATCATAACATAACGTACATTGACGTGAGAACACGTAGAGTAAAAGTGGTGAATATGGCCCAATCCGATTAACACGTAAATCGTTGTCGCACTCCGGTGTAGATCCGCGAATCAGATATTCTGGTAAGAGAGTTTAACGTCTCGAAACGAGAAACGGGACCGCAGATCTATCCGGCGACTTCCATTGACCATTTATCTTCTACCCCGCTATTACGTAGAGTCCGGAACTGTGGACATTAAATTAATGCTCGTATAGTAACATTTCACAAATTTTCAATAGTATTGAAACCTTCGATTATTTTTTTTTAATGAAACATGATTTAACTGCATTTTTTTACATAGATTGAAAAATGTTACTTTATGAAACACTGCAAAGGAGTAAAATTTGCATCGCGACGACGTCGTCGTTGGTGTCGTGCTCCCCGGAGCAGCCGTCGTGTCGCACTTCGGTGTACATCTCAGCGAACCAGATATTCTGGTAAGAGAGGTTAGCGTCTCGAAACGAGAAACGGGACGGCAGAGCTGTCCAAAGACTTCCATTTACCATTTATCTTCTACCGCGGTATTATGCACGGTCCGATACTGTGGGCATTAAATTAATGCTCGTATGGAAGAATCATGCACGGGGGTACAATTTATCCAAATTTAAAATAGTATTGAAAACGTCGATGATTTTAAAATTGAAAAATCATTTATTTGAACTGGTAAAATTTACCAGTTAAAAAGTACAATAAAAAAGTTCAATCAATTGAAAATTAAATATACACTGAGAGAAGGATCTAGTAAATATGACTATATCGCTTGAGAGAACATAGTACACAGCGCATAGCACATAGTACATAGTAGTAGGGAACTAGGACGCCACCTACAGTAGGAAATACCGGATTTATAAGAATTTGTCGTAGATATTATGGTAAACATTATTGAAGAATCAGACTTTCCGCCATAGGTGGCGCCCTCGCGCCCTAATACTATGTGCTATGGTAATTTTTCTTAGATGATCGGTAGTTTGTACTAGATCCTTCTCTCAGTGCAATTTAATTGAAATTTGTACGTAAATTAGCAAATTTTTTAAAATGTTGATTTTTGTAACTATTAAAAATTATCGATTGAATATTTAGAGTCCCAAAATTAAAATCGGAACGACACAGCTCCAAAATACTTTAATTTATCAGTAATCTTCTTCAGCACCATTATGTACAATGTAACGCTACAGACATTAAATTAATTCCCGTGCACGAGGGTCTCCGCAGTGACCGCGTGTGCGTGACCGCGGTGGCGCTCGGTTAAATGTATGCAGCCGGGAAAATGTACCTGGGAAAATCGGGATCATACTTTCCGTACTTATGCCGCGAATGAGAAAAAGGAACGACCGCGACGCCGCGTCGAACGAAGCGACCCGTACAACACTTGCCCGCGCGTCTTTTCGCAGCGCGCAGCGCGTAGCGAGGCACGCATGCACGCACGACGCCGGACGCATATCGTCCGCTCGCCACCAGAATAGAATCTAATTTACTTCGTACACTCGTATTATTCATTTGTACATAGCAGCTTTATGCATTCCGACGATAATTGGGGCTCGGTGAAAAAAAAAAAAATAAATAAAAAAAAGAAGTGGCAGGTACCCATTAGGCGGATATACGAGAATAATGAGATAATAGTAGTGTGTTTATAAGAAAAATTGTATATTTGTAAGATAAGTATTGTGATAAAAATTTCTCTTCAAAACCATTCTTTGCGGATGTTCGACTCTAACAGACAAGACGCAGGAGGCTCTTAATGACCCTTGAAAAATGGTACTGTCACTCTTGGGAGTATTTACATACAGTCTCTGAAAATTAAATGAGCAAGCTGATTATTTAAATTTTTTTGCAGATTTGTTGAAAAACTGAAACCGAATAACCACATATTATATTTCCGATAGTGCGAAATGCGGGTATTGTAAATTGGACACTCGCGAGTATCTATATACAGTTTTCGAAAATCAAAATAAACAAGTCGTTGGATTTCTTTTTTTTTTGCAAATTTTTTGAAACTCTTAAATTGAATAACCATATATTATGTTCCCGAGAGTGCAAGATGTAGGTAGTGAAAATTGGACGTAACCAGAGCATGGCAGGGATTTAGGGAAAGTTGAAGGGGAATGCGTGCGCATATGTTGCTTTTCCCCAAAAAGTCTGAACGGGCCACGATGCACGGGAGAATCTTCATAAATTTTCTGAAAAACTACATGAGTAAGACGATAGGTTTCTTTTGCAGATCTTTTGAAAAAATAAAATTGAATAACCAAATATTATGTTCCCGATAGTGCGAGATGTGGGTAGTGAAAATTGGACGTAACCAGAGTATGGCAGGGATTTGGGGAAAATTGAAATGAAATGCGTGCGCATATGTTGCTTTTTCCAAAAAGTCTGAATAGGCCCGTACCTTCGGTAGATCATGGGTACAAAAATATTCTGAACGTTATGGGGGTTATTTACCTCGAGGAAAAACTTCGTTTCTCTCTCGAAGTCCGCGTGGCTCGTCGACACCTGAGATAAGGATCTACTATATTGTACGAGCCTCCGGCAACGCGTAATACTTTCACTGCGGGTCCGTGTAGCCCGAGCGTGTGGGTTTTAGGGTGTTCGTCGGGCATTGTCAATGTTTGGTGAGTGTGAAATCTTCTTACGTCCAGCACCCGGGAAGGTGAGGGCAACGTGTTATCTCGTCGAATCTCCGAACGACGGAGACCGTCGTGATTCCACTTCGCTGCTGTAACCGCCACTGTCGTTACCGAAGAAAGGACGTCGATCGTTCGAACCCGGCGCGGCTCCCTGGCGGTTCCGTCGAGGTAATTGGAATCGCGCTCAAATTTGGGCAAAGCGAAACTTCCGTGCTTCAATTTCTTTTTCCGGGAGACAATCGATATCTTTATGAAAAAAAAGAGAGTAAACGTTATCGACGTTCCTGATAATGATGTGCCTTGGGAAAAAGAATACTTTTTCATGGCGATGGAAATGGAAATGCTTATTTACGCCGTCGAAAATTTTGAAAAGTAATTTTTATCATGATATATAGGGGAGAGCGGGGCAAAATGGGGCAACGGGGCAAAACGGGGTTTTTGGGCAAAAGGCAAAATGGGGCAACGGGGCAAAACGGGGTTTTTGGGCAAAACTAAATTTTCCAATCATTTTTGGATCGGACAAGGTGGCAAAACTGGGCGGAAAAGTGTTATGTATCCGATAGGGCAAATTCGGGCATCCAAAAATGATTGGAAAATGACGTTTTGCCGAAAAACCCCGTTTTGCCCGGTTCTACCCTACAGCTATGCGGTGCGGCTCCCTGGCGGTTCCATCGAGGTAATTGCAATCGCACTCAACTTTGGGCAAAGCGAAATTTCCGTATTGCGATTTCTTCATACGGTAGACAATGGATATCGTCATGAAAAAAAAAGATAGTAAAAGTTATCGACGTTCCTGATTGTGATGCGTCTTTGATAAAAAATGTGGTTATGGAAATGGAAATGACGATTTGCGAATTCGAATATTCTGAAAACTAATTTTTACCGAATGACTATGTCCCGAATGAAACCTAATTTTCACTCAAACGGCAAGTGATTTCTATAGCTAT
The DNA here is from genome assembly GCA_030522725.1 of Ichneumoninae sp. B BG-2022a. NCBI lineage: Eukaryota > Metazoa > Arthropoda > Insecta > Hymenoptera > Ichneumonidae > Ichneumoninae sp. B BG-2022a. Next base: position 508 of record JAPYZD010004808.1, on the reverse strand, counting down.
ATGTACAGTATTTTTCCATATTTTTCATTGTTGAAATAAACATTTTCCTTTTATTTTAGCGTTCTCATTTGCTTTAGAAATACAAAAATTAAACCGCCGTTTTCAATATCACCGTTGTTCAATATTACACTCTCGGCCATTCGTCGAATTCTTGTTGTTGCCGTAGTACTACACGCCTCCGTGATATCACTCTTTCTTTAAAGCTGTTTACTCGCAAGTATCCGGCGAACCGCTCTCCAATGTTATCGTTACGTTCATGGTAGCGGGATAGTAGTGCGATAAGTCCCGGTCGATGCCTTTCCATCCAAAAGCAAATCGTCACGTCCCATCCTCTCTCAAAAAAATATTCTCTCTATAAGTTGATCCACCCCAATACCAAATCGCCATTTATACCCAAATACAAAAAACCCACGCATTATCACCAGCCAACAATTATGACAAACATTCACCGCCTCTCCTCCTCCTCCTCCTCAAAAAAAAAAAAAAAAAAAAAAAAAAAAAAAAAAAA
>JAPYZD010004807.1:0-13559 GCA_030522725.1 Ichneumoninae sp. B BG-2022a | reverse complement strand
TTTCGTGGTATAATTTTATATGTTTGAAGAAAGGAAAACTGTAATTAAAAGCCACTTTATGGATATATTTGTACGAGTGTTCATTCAATGGACCGGGAGGGTTCATTCAATGGAGAAAGTGCTCAGTCATTGGGGTTTTCGGCACCGCGGTAATTTTTGTTAATTTTTTATAAATGCATAAAATTTGGTCACTTAAAAAATCGTATGCAATATTTAATTAGTTTCTGAATAAACAGTACGTGTTTTATATATTTTTATACAAATGATATACGATTCTAAGCCCAAAAACGCCTGACATGCGCCTTACGTGTCCATTCAATGGGTAATTCACCCTACGATGGATTTTACGATATCGGCTTGCGCAGAAATTGCGTACAGCTTGAGTCGATCGGGGACGTGCATATCAGGGTCAAGTGAATTCGCGAGCGGTGTCAAGTCAAACCCAATCGTCCGTCTACCGTGCGGAGACCCACAGCCCGTCGCTATCTTTGTTTCATTTTAATAAATATTTCATGAGAGTGCAAAGCCGGAGGGGTGGGGTGGCCCGGCGATACATTAATAATTTAAGCGATTCGAGCTAGCGAGACGCACTGGCAGAAACGAGGCGCAGACTTGCGAGGGAGGCACTCTAACGCTCGGAGAGGATATAGAGGAGAGCTTTCGCGAAGATTCCTGAATGGCTCGGCTATTTCCTCGCGAAGTGGTATGGAAGCGGGCGGAGCGGGCGCAAGGAACCCGGGAGCGCTTAGCGTCACGAAGGATAATATTTCTTTCTGCAAGGACGTTCCTAAGCGAAGAATACACTCGGGCTCATGCATATATATCCCCGATAAAAAGAACAAATAAAAAAGAATGAGAGTTATGAGAGAGTAGAAAAAAGAAATTGCGCAAGACCGGTAGAAGCGAAGAAATTTGAGCGGTCTCGAGCTGCCGCGTTCGACGGGACTTTGCGAGTGAGTGAGGAACATCCGCGAAATTGTGTTACAGGCATACTTTTTTCTCAATTTTTTATTTTCCAACCGACGGTGCGTTCACATCCTCGTAAAATGTGACGGCGCACCTGTCAGTCAGAGCTCGGGCGATTCATTAATTCTGGCAGCTAGTTCGCCAAAGAAGCGCTAAAGATTCATGAAATGACGAGGCAGTTTTCGGGACGGCGGCGAAGAGCGGGAGCGACGCTGCCGCGTCGGAGATCCTGGAAAAAAGAGCGCGGAAAATTGCGAGCCATCCACCGGAAAAGGAGGTCCCAGCAGAAGGAAACGACCGCTCGTAAAGTCCCGCCGGTTTACGTATAACCGGTCGCTCGACGGTTTCCGATCTCCTTTTTTTTCTATCTGTCTGCAAATGAAATTACTCTTTCACTATCCGAGAGCAACGTTTGGCAGCCAACGTTGGCCCGAGAGCTGCACGGGATCATCGAGGGGCGGCAGTCGGAAGAAGACATATACGCGCATGAAGCATTAGCGAGGGTTGCGCTGAAGTTTAGTGCCGCAGGATAGAATCGTCGTGCAAGAAAAATGAGTAAAAATTTTACAGTCCGACTTCACGGCAGCAAGAACGATTCGTAATTCTCGTGAGTTCTTCTTACTGAAATCTAACGTCATCGAAGAACTTTAAGTTCTTCGATGATGTTAGATTTCAGTAAGAAGAAGATTTTTAATTTTTAAAAATGATAATTTAAAAAATTATCATTTTTAAAAATTAAAAAATTGATCGACAAGAGTCAATCGACGGAGCGTTGGGGCTCGTTAGGATTTCGCGAGGAAGTCCAGCTGAGAGGTCCGGCTGGACAAGGGTTATAGCGGGGTATAAATTGTGCGAAACCCCCATGCACTCTCTCGGGTCTCTCGCCATGCTGCTAATTCCGCAGCTGCATTGCTACAATAGACACACAGACAGCCGATTCATAAATCTCGTAAGTTCTTCTTACTGAAACCAACATCATCGATGAACTTAAAAATTATTTAAAAAAATTTAAAAATTGGTAGATAAGAGTCAATCTACTGTCGACTCCAGAAGGGACTTTCTGTAGCATGTCTTCGTTTGATACTCTCTTGTTAGGGTCTCTTGTACGTTAATTGCCCCGGAGTGCTTCAAGGATGGAGTGCACTCATGTCGGAAAGCCGCAGGAATGAGCAAAATGATAGGATTGCAGGAATGAGCAAAATGATAGGATTTAGGTTTTCCGCACCTGACGAATCGGAGCGGTGGGGCTCGTTAGGATTTCGCGAGGAAGTTCAGCTGAGAAGTTCGACTGGGCAAGGGTTATGGAATAGCGGGGTATAAATTGTGCGAAACCCCCATGCACTCTCTCAGGTCTCTCGCCATGCTGCTGATTCCGCATCTACGCTGCTGCAAAAGACACACACACACACAGCCGATTCGTAAAACTCGTAAGTTCTTACTGAAACCTAACATCGTCGATGGACTTAAAAATTATTTTAAAAAATTTAAAAATTGGTAGATGAGAGTCAATCTACCGTTGACAAATACAGACACACCTTAGTACATAATGTAATACTCCATAAGGGACTTTCTGTATACTGAGAAAAAAAATTGGTTGGGTTAACCAAAAGTCGCGGTGACATACGTTGAAAGCTGTTATTTGTTTAGTACAAATAAAGCATTGTTTTGTTAAACTACTATTTGCTTCAATTTATTCAAAATTTGTCGATTGAAACAAACATTTTTGTTGTACCGACAAAATACACCTTAGAACGTATGTCATCGCGCATTTGCTTAATTCAACTAATTCTTTTAATCAGTGTAGGATGTCTTAGTTTGATACTCTCTTGTCAGGGTCTCGCAGGAATGAGCAAAATGATAGGATTTAGGTTTTCCGCACCTGACGAATCGGAGCGGTGGGGCTCGTTAGGATTTCGCGAGGAAGTTCAGCTGAGAAGTCCGGCTGGGCAAGGGTTACGGAATAGCGGGGTATAAATTGTGCGAAACCCTCATGGACTCTTTCAGGTCTCCCGCCATGCTGCTGATTCCGCATCTACAGTGCTGCAATGCACACACACACACACACACACAGGTACCTGGTGAAACGAGTTCGCCGAACTCGCGCAAGATTAATGAAGATATTCAAAGTTGCTAAGCGATATCCATCGTGAGGGCTTGCGGGTAAGGGATCTTTCGTTACCACCGGAACGTCGAGGAGCATGGCCGAATGGGACCAGTTCGAGTCTCGGGTTCTCTCCTCTCCTCGGCGAAGAGTCGGCCGTTAATCGGCGGGGCAAGTCCATACTTTTTAAAATCTCCCGAAGCAAAAAGTCTCGTATTCAATTAGGAAACACGCTGGAACGGCTGTAGCCTACACCAGACTCGTTAATCAAAGCTTCTCGCAGCTGCATCGTCGGAGGCCAACATTTGACTTCAATTTTGGTACATCCGACGTATCAATGAATTTGAATTTTTCCACCGTCAATCGTCCAATAAGTCCGGCAGGCGAACCGACGTTTATCCGTCCGTTAAGCCAATAATTATTTCGTCACTTTCCATCTTTTGAATACATCAATAAAATTCATCGAATTTTTTCAGTACTACTGATTAAACGAATCTGCGGAAAAGATACACAATGAAAAGCCGTTAGTTTCAATCAAAGCTGGGCAAAGTACAAAAAAAACTTCAAGTTCAAAGTACAAAGTATCAAGTACTTTTTGTATTTCTCAAAGACGTTTTTCAAGTGGTTCTTGCAACTAGGTTCGTAGAGTTCGTAGAGTATTATCTAGGCTTAACAAAAAAATTGTAAAGTAATTTCCACATGGTTTCCCTATTGTAAAAAATCGCTACCTGAAATCTTCATAATTCTTCGTTTTGAGGCTATTTTTAATCGATTCTTCACTTTTTTCACTGAAAAAAATCCACACAAGAATTTCATAAAAAATGTAATTAAAAAAAGACGAAAAGGATTCCCTCTCGTCCCTTTCCGTTTTAAAAATAAATTCTCGTTTAAAATTGTACTTATTGAAAAGGTCAGACAGATAATCATACATTAATAGAAACAGGATGTCATGCTCATCGAGTATTCGTAATTCGAGCGTATACTCAAAAAGTACTTGTATTTTGTACAAGTACTTTTCAAACCGTAAAAAAGTACTTGAGGTACGGAACAAGTACCCGGTACTTCAAGAACTGCCCAGCTTCGATTTCAATAATAATTTCACCTTTCCAGTTATTATCTTTCGGTAGAGAGCGCTCATTATAAAATTTCCTAGATCTATGCAACATCAATGTTATCCCGCGATAGCTGAAAAAATGACTGGCAAACGAAGACGTAAGATTTTTTTGCACACTTCATCGTGCGCATAGCAGCGAGATAATTGCGCGAGTGGGAAAAAGAACGAAGAAAAGTAGCTTGAACCGTGATAAAAACGAGGCCACTCGTTGCTCGATTATCGTTCTTGCGGAACTTGAATCTAATCGAACTTCAAGGCTAAGCGAACCGCGATGTGATCCGCGGCGACCGGAGAATTACCATCCAGGATGTCTTGTAGAAAATGCTGTGCGATTTGCTGGCACGTAGTTCCGCGAATATGCTCGCACGTTCATCGCGAATTGCGAACGTTTCGTAGCGCTGGCTCGATCGAACGGCTTGATCACTGTAATAATATTGACACATGGTGCCTCTTCGCACACGGTGAGCTCCACCCCTGCACATAGTCGAGCTCGCACCAGTGTTAGTGAGAGATAAGTGACTAATCTCCGTGTCGCGCTAGTGCGAAAAAAAAGTTGACTCGCGAGAGGCGGCAAATAATATTCTCTCGGAACGAGCGTTCGCCCGTTATCGTTCATGCCCGTCCGTCTGCCAGCCACGCGGCCGTAGTGTCGCGATAATTTCTGCACTGTTTCCTGCTTCGATTCTAAAACCAGAATTTCTAGAGCGATAGCGCGCCCTAGATTCGCAATTCGCGCTGCGCGCAGCGTCCGCGCATGAAACTTTGATGCGTGATGTGACGAAGAAATCAAATAAAATGCTCCAAAATGTGTTCATTTTTTTCTTAACTGCTCATTTCGCAGTCGACAGCTATTTCATTTTTTTTTAAATCGAAACTCGCATGAGAAACTGTAATCCCGAAAAAAAAAGTTTTTTTTTCGGGTTCCTCGAGCTTCCGCCGTCCGCCAGCTAGTAGGCAACCGGGCGATAGGATTACGTCTAGAAATGTCTATCGGTAATCGAGAAAAAAAAACGAAAATTTTACACAACTGAGGAGCTGGTAATCCCGAAAAAAAAACATTTTTTTCGGGATAGTTTCTGGACCCTCCGCCGTCAGCCTCCACCAGCTAGCAGATAACCGAACGATATTATGACGTCCAGAAATGTCTATCGCGAATCGGGGAAAAATTAATAAAATTTTGCACAGCTGATAAACTGTTAATTCCGAAACAACAGCCTCGCCAGCGAGTAGGTAACCGAACGTTAGGGTAACGTCCAGACATGTCGATCGTGAGTCGAAAAAAAACCAACATTTTACACAGCTGCGTATTTGATAAAATAAAATGAGAATCATTCATCCGGGAATATCGTCGATTTATCAAGGATTACGTCCAGAAATGTCTATCGTGAATCGAGAAAAAAACGAACATTTTACACAACTGAGAAACTGGTAATCTCGAAAAAAAGAAAATTCGGGATTGTTTCTGGACCCTCCGCCGTCAGCCTCCACCAGCTAGCAGATAACCGAACGATATGATGACGTCCAGAAATGTCTATCGCGAATCGAGAAAAAAATAATAAAATTTTGCTCAGCTGATAAACTGTTAGTTCTGAAACAACAGCCTCGTCAGCGAGTAGGTAACCGAACGTTAGGGTAACGTCCACACATGTCGATCGTGAGTCGAGAAAAAAAAACCAACATTTTACACAGCTGCGTATTTGATAAAATAAAATGAGCATCATTCATCCGCGAATATGGTCGATTTATCAAGGCTGCGCGATGAAAGATTCATATAAAAGAAAATTCGAGGCATACATAACGGAGGGGCGAAGTTGGGAGGGGGAGGCTATGTGCCGCAGGTCGTCGTGACCCGGACTCCTCATCGATTGTGGGGTGGAGTGGACGAGTCAAAAAGAAGAGAGACGAATGCCTCTGTGCATCGGCACGGTATTGCTATCCGTGGCCGAAAAAAAAAGTTCCCGGCAGCGCGCACTGCCGGGCTATTTGCATCGTGAATCGCCGAACGTGCAATGAAATATGACAGGGCTGTAATCACGATTCTCTAGAGCGTGCACATCTCTCCGAGACTCGAGAGAGAAGAAAGGATCGAAGGAGGCGAGCGAGGGGGTTCGAGAAGGGAGAAGAAAAAAAAGGCTTAGAGCCTCGCGGTCCACTGTGTTTTTCGCTTCACGAAGCGCGCAACGCCCTGGTAGGTATACCTTTATCATGTTCATGTTCTTTTGAGCTCTTCCTTCGTTTTATTCTTTCACTCTTTGCTCCTCCCGGGCTCCCCCCCGTCCCCCTCGGACGCTCCTAAGCCCTTGGCCCTCTCGTACTAAGCATCCCACATCTCGCCGTCCTCGAGCTCCGCACCGCAATATATATATATATTTTTATATATATTTTTTCAACTTTCGACGGGCTCTGCGTTGCCTCGATGTGGACTTTGTGGAACCGCGTGAGAGCTCCTGTGACCGCGACCCTCCATTTCCGTCTTGCCGTTTCCTCCCTGTTCGTTCGAGTGCCAAACTGTTGTGGGATTTGTATAGAGCGGGATTTTAACTCGCATTTTCGATATGTATCGTTGTCGCTTAAGAAATTGTTCCTGATGGACTGTCGTACGAGCCTAAAGCTGGAGTCGTTCGATGACCAATTTCCCAACAAATCACCCGGCGACTAATTTTTTTTTTAATGAAAACGATTTGTTAATTTTTCTGAACACGTATGAAATTTTTCAGAATTTCGGGTTTTTCAAAATGGCGCTTTTAGTTAATAACAAAACGTAATTTTCAAAAATGACACCAAACTCTGAAAAAATTCATACGTATTCAACAAGATTGACAAATTGTTTTTATATGAACAAAAAGTTACGTTGCCGGGGATTTGTGAACAATTTTTTTTTCGTTCGATTGTTAATAACATTTTAGAGTTATTATTATTATGCAAAATCAACCTTTTCAGCACCTTCCATATGCTTGATTTTTTTTCAGATTTTTGTCCCATCGAGAAGTGTTCGCAATTCTCTCTCAACTCTCTCTGAACTCACGTGGGCTCAGGCTGTCCGCTAGTACCACCTTAACAATTGTGGTTACAGTTGTGTTATTGACACTGCATTGGCTATTAACATCCAAAGGTATATAGCTTTTCTTAGAAAAAGACATTGAATCTATAAAAGTAAAAAAAAAAAAAAATCAAATACCGAGAGAATTCGCGTGTGAAGCGCGCGATCGCTGCTAGCCTCGTGAAAAATTTCAGAAGAAATTGGGACGAACCGCAGTAAGACGAGCGAACGTGGAGTTTTGCCATTCCGAACTCTGCGGTAGGTGTTAGGTGTTCGGTAGCTGCTAGGTGTTATGAAAAATACCGGCATACCGATCGCTAAATCGCTATCGACCGAAAGAACTTCGGCGAAAAAGCACACGAATATTAAATAGACCACAGCATGTATAGACGGTGAACCCCCAATGTACAGTAATAGTAATAGTAGTGAATTTATTGGCGATACATAACACGAAACTGTTTTTGATTCATAAAAAACTTAAATCTCACACATATACTGCCAACTGGCCATCGACCCAAGTCCTTCAGCCGCGGTGTTTCTTCTTTTTTTTAAATAATATTTTAAGTATTGATACCCAAATTTAAGTTCGCCAGTTTATTTCTCCGTTGATCATTCTTTCGAGTTGCTGATAAATTGTATGTGTGGGGTGTTTGAATGTGCGTATTATGTTTGGTCTTCTTTCTAAAAATATATGGCTTGATATTTTCTATTTGGGTCTCAACGAATAGTTTGGAAAGTTCTCAGGTTCTTATCCATTAAAAAAAAAAAAAAAAAAACGGAATTTGGGATCGGACTTTCAAGTGAAAAAATGACAAGAAATTCGGACGAATCTTGCCTAACCGCAGTGGGACGAGCGAACGAAGAGTTTTGCAACTCCCACCGTTGCGGTAGGTGTTAGGTGTTATGAAAAATACCGGCATACCGATCGCCAAAACGCTATCGGCCGAAAGATCTTCGGCGAAAATGCACGCGATTTTAAAATGGGACCACAGCATGCATAAATTATTCTCGTGCGCTCTACACTGTTGCAGGCGTAACTTCGAGCTGGTCGTTTAGTGCTTGAAGTTATAGAGTCCTCGCTCCCTTTGTTCCCCCTTTATTTTCTCAGCGCATTCGCAAGGTCGCCTCCGGCGACTTGACTTTTGTCCGAATTATATACTTATGCAATCGACTTGCAAGCCGAGCTGGGGTCGTATCTACCGGTGGGAAGAACTCGAGTATTTGCCCTCTCACGCGAAACTGCCGCCGGTTGAGAGTCACGAGATGGAAATATCGAAATATGAGAGGTATCAGCGAGAAACATTTTAGACACAATTTATAACAGTCGTCGAAACACCGTGCAATCTAGGACGGGGAGAATAGAACCCGAGGCGAAACAGCAGCCGTCGCGTACAGTAGACTCTTCTATAAGTTAACGGAACGCCTATTCTCATGAAAACTTACGCAAAGTAAAAAAAGCTCAAAGTAAAAAAACATTGATCAAGAGTACCAAAAAAAAATTCTTGTTAACTTTACCATTTTTATTTTGTCACCGAACTACTATATTTCTACAAAAAACGTATGTTTAAAAAAAAATTGTAAAATCGACAAGAAAAGAATGAGACTTCAATGTCCGAAACTCAAGATGTCATAAACATTGTCGTTGAGGAGGATGGACTTTCCCGTTACAATAAAATCAGTGAAAAATACGGCTGCGCGTGTGCGACTGAATACACCAAGCAACCAAACGTCAACCGATCGGTCGGGGAATCTCCACTGTACCGTGACGATGAGAATTTCCAATCGACGACAATGGCTTCCAGGGCGTCGAGAAATACGAAATGAAAATATTTCCGGTTCGCGAGAAAGCGGACGAATAATCACGTCGTCGGAAGTCGAGGAAAGAAGTACGCCGAGCGTGAATATCGCCCTGGTGAAACGCTGTCTGGGCGACAGGCGGCAAGCTCCGGCTCCAGAAATCATAATTTCCATAACATTATGCCCGGGACCCGTAAAGGAGGGTGAGAAGGGAGAGAACTACGTAGGACCGGTATATACGTACGCATGTATATATGCAGAGACGGAATGCGCGACGCCAAACGATACTTATCGTGTCGCAAATTCTCCGTTGGTGAACGAAACAAAAAAAGGTCTCCCCAAAAAAAAAGGATCTCCGGTAGAACGGCGGGGCACAGCGGCTCCTCGTGTCTTCGGGATCCTACGATTTCCAACGGGTGTGAGCTCACCGGTCAGTTTTTTCCTGTCCTCCGGCACGGGAGTAGAGTCGTCCCTTGCCGAGGTGCGCAACTTCGAGATCGCTTGGAGACATGCCCTGTGCGGTGAACTCGTACCGGTGGCCACCAGCACGGGAGCGCGAAAGAAACGAGAGGACCGGAGAAAAGAAAAATGAACCCTTAAGAATAAACCTAAGAAAGATAGATATTACCGAGATGAGAATAAAGTCCGGAGAGCAAGGAGGTGTGCAGCAAGTGAGGTAAGAGCGAGGGTAAGCGAAATACGCTGACGGCGCGGTGGTAGGGAACAACTACGGCGAAATAACCGACTATCCGCGAGGATGCCGGCGGTAAATAACTATAATTTCTCTCGCTGGTCCGGGTGAGCATTTTTTTTCGTTCTTTTTTTAGTTTTTTGTTCTTTTCGGGAGTGGGGCGAGCGAGGAAGCGGGAGGTTGCGAGGATCCTCGTTCTCGGCGTTGCATGTTGCTCGTAATGGCGAGAGAGTCCGGTGTATGAGTAGACGTTATGAGTATAAAGACTCGGTATAGCGGGGAGAGAATATAGGCACGGAGCGAGCGACGACGATGAGAGCAACGAGCGCGAGTCATCTCGGCTTCGGGGGCTACACGAAGCTGCCGCGGCGGCGACGACGGGGGGAGAGAGGGAGAGGAGTTTGTTGCACACAACGCCGAGGCAAGGAAAACGGAGAGGTTTTAGGTCCGCGAGGCTTGACCAGCAGCAGAACCGATCGCGGATGTCGGAGGGAGGGGATGAAAGCGGGCCCTGGCCTCCCTCTCCGCTGGGTGCAACGACCCCTACTTCGGGTCAGCCACCCCGCGGACCCGAACTTACGTACACGCGGACAGATGGACGAATGGACGCAGGAGGAGAGGACAGCCAAAACTCGACTCTGCTATGCTGCCTCCGACCGAGGACCGCGGGCTCGAGCTATGCGAATCTCGATGTACGTTGCGACACCAGCGAAGGATGCTTTTGCGTCTTCACTTCGTGTTTTCGATCCGACGTTAGTTTCACGAGACCCGAAACCTCGGGCGTGTTTGATTGATTGAGCGTGTTGTATTGATTTTAATAACTTTTCACTCCTTAAAAGTTCGTCGGCCACCTTACTATGATTTTCCGTTGATTTCTATAGATTTCTGTCGGAATTATCGAACATTCGATATTTGTATTGTCGTTTTATTGTTACCGTGTTATTGTTACCAATGTTACCGCGTGTCCCTTAATTCATCCGTTTACGTCACTGGCAACATTCGAGATACATTCAAAATAAATTTTTTTTAAATTCTCTGCAACGTCACTTCCGCGTTCGAAATCTCACTTTGCGACCGAGACTGACGCCATACCAGAAATCCGTCACTTTCGGTTTGAAAATCTCATTTTGCGACCGGATGTGACGTCATACCGGAAATACATCACTTCAGGTCGAAAAATTACATTTTCAAACCGGAAGTGACGTTACAGGGAATATTGTTAATTTTTCGCTGGAATGCATCTCGAACGCAACCAGTGAAAGAAACATGTGAATTAAGGAACACAGGAAAGTAGTGGGTAAAAGAACGCGTTTGATACGTCCGTACTGAGATCTGGGGATTCTTCATTGTGCCATCACAAAGCGTTGCAAATAATCAATCACAGGAGATTCTTTACACGTTTTTTTTTTTTATAAAAGAAAATGAAACGCATTCTTTCTTCTCAGTAAACCTAATCAGCCCATAGATGGCCTATCAGGAACGTGGGGAGACCAAAGTCGCAAAAACGAATTGCACGGTTGATTATGTAAATCAGGAAAATGAGATCCCGATACATATCAGGATTATGTGGAACGACATGAATAGAGATCTGATTCAAGGCTCGGCGATACACATTGTGTGTATCGATTCGATTCTCCGTTATTCCGGCACGCGGTGCCAGCGACGACCGGATATAGGATTGAACTCTGTCATGCGTGCGAGTTTCCCCATTTCGATAATCGGTCGATGCTCTCGCGGTTCGTGCACCGCGCATAGAGTCAAGTCTCGCGATGACGAATCCATAAACAGACACACCACTGGGCAACCGAGAGGGCATCGATCTCCGGGATCTCGATAAGCTCTCGCTACATATGAATTTGATGAAGCGCGGTTCGCCTCTGGAGATTCGTCGGCGACCATCCACCCTCCTCTCGGTCCGCGATTAAGCGCTGCATCTCCATCGGGACGGTCGAATCGCGGCGAACGGAAAGAGCCCTCAAAAGGACTTTGGCAAAAATGTTATCAGACATTTCCCTTGACCCTTCAAGTACCGGGGACTTTTTGTCGATCGCAAACCACCATGCCTTCTTTTAAGTACAAAAACGATATGTAGGTTCGCAATAAACTTTCTTCTGCATTATAAAAAAAACAACACGTCAAGGTACGTCTGTGAATTTTTACAGATTTTTTTTAGCACATTAGCCGGTTATTCGAATCGTTCGAAGGTTGCGCCTTGGCAAATTCCGGGTCCTCGTTGATCGAGTATCCGGTAGACTGAGAAAAAAAAATTCGCTCGATTAACCAAAGTCAATTAACCAAATACAAATAAACCAATGCTTTATTTGTATTTGATACAAATAAGATTTGTCGATTGAAACAAACATTTTTGTTGTACCAAGCAAATTTGTACACCTTTGAAAGTATGTCACCGCGCATTTGCTTAATCCAACAATTTTTTTTCCTTAGTGTACGTGAAGGGTTAATTGTCGCGACCCATATCAAATAGGCAACCCGGAATGTCGATCATGCAATAAAAACAACAAAAAAAAAAATGCAGATTGCACATTTAAAAAGAGCCATTGCAACATCTCACAGCGTTTATCCCTCCCGTCCGCATCGCCAAGCGATTTTCTCCAAATTGGACTCTCTCTCCAGTGACTCTATTAAACGCTAAGAGCCTTTCGCGCACGCACGATATCCTCGGCGCAGTTGCACCGAGCAAGGCCATAAAAAGGTGTATATCAGTTTATCGGCATAGTAATAATTTCTCCATGGTTACATTTTTTTTCTTGAGCCTCGTCATCGAACCACGTGGGAACGAATAATTTTGGGTAATCTCCTTGCGGAATCGGTCGAGGGTTCGGAGTTTTTCGGTGGCTCCGTTGCGTGTCGGACGGACGCTTGCACGGACGGTGTGCGTAGATGGACGAGGCGCGCGAGGACGGCGACAACGACGATGGCAAAAATTATTATGACGACGGTACGGGTGCAATAATGTAGGCTCCGCGGTGCCGCGCGGATGCCACAGGGCGCCACTCGCGGTATAGAAAGTCTCGGCGATGCCTTGTCCTGTCGAGAAAAGAGAAAGAAATACCCCCATGTTGCACGGCAGGAGAAGCATGTGTGTGCGTGCGCGAGGTTCGCAAATGTGTGCAATTCGGCTCGGGCCAGCGGGCCGCAAAACCGGAGAGAAATCGCATCAGGATATTAGTGGATGTCCAGCGGCGAGCGATCGCTATTCGTCCACAGGCTAAAGTGGCGGGAGGGGTCCATGGTGCGTTGGCTCGCAGTCCGTCGGGAGAAAGGTAACGAATAGGGGAGACCGGGGACAAAAGTAACAAAAATCTTTTTTAATGTTTGTACCAACAAACCCAAGAGTCTCACGCTTCAGCATCCAATGGTGAACCATTAACCTAGTCTTAGGTATTTAGTTGAAAAATTTCAAGCAGAAAGTAGCACGGAATTGCGGACACCGCTCCTAACACACAAACAAAATTCGGTAAGAATTTGGGCCGCGGTGGGATCAATTGTAACGGGTAGTGGGGTCATTTGTAACATCCTCCTGCACCAATGAAATCCTTCGCCGACCGCTGTTAAGAAATAGAACCGGGGTGCATTATCACAGAAAAATTAAAATTAAAATTTAACAAATTAAAAATATGTATTAGCCGTCTAAGCTGTTTTACCCGGCTAAGACATTTTAGCCGGCCTAACTATACAGCCCTACTATAAATTTTATAGTTTGCAATTGGTTGGTTATAAATTATAAGTGTATAAATTATCGCTGAATGCTTAGAATGTAAGAATAAAATAAATAAAATATACTGGTATTGGTATTGGTATTGGAAGAAATTAATTATTGCTGGTACAA
>JAPYZD010004806.1:0-19749 GCA_030522725.1 Ichneumoninae sp. B BG-2022a | reverse complement strand
AATCATGTATACTAAAGGTACTGAGAAGATTAATTTTGCATAATAATAATTGCAAAATGTTATTAACAAATTCAACAAAAAATTAATTGGTTAACAAATACCCCGGCAACAAAACTTTTTTTTATGAAAATGATTCGTTCATTTTTCTGAGTACGTATGAATTTTTTCAGATTTTTATGTAATCGTTGATTTTTTATTTTTTTCTATAGAACAAAAATCAACGATTACTTAAAAATCTGAATTTCCAATACATTTATTCCGTGGACTTAATTATAGATATTCGGAGGCTTGATTACGGGTTGGGGATTCGACCGTAATCGATTCCGTTACGATTCAGTAGTTTCGATAGGCTTCGCATTATTTTAATAAATTGATTTTTAGTTTTGGGGATCATTCTTTTCAGATCATATACGTTTCGGGGGTTATTTTTTTCGGGGAATATTCATCAGAGAAAACCGTCCCACCCTACCGCAGAGATGCTTTCCATATTTACTATTTTACGAAAGGCTGAAACTAATTTTTCACACGAGCTCTCATGTTCATTCGCAGCAATCAAAAAGTACTTTGTTGCAAATTTTGAAACAATTTCTTTCTGATAAAAAAAAAATCGTTTTTTAAATTCGTACCTTTAACAGGTACAACGGGTAGTCGCGAATTCACCGGAGTGGGGATAATTAAATATTTATTTTATCGTGCCACTTCGGATAACGATACCGTCGTAAGACTCGAGAGTCCAGAAGGGAGGGAGTAGAGGCGAGGTGGAAAATGAATGAACATCGGGGGACCGATCGACGCGTTCTGGAAACGTCAATCAACGGGCGATCGTACAAACCGCAGCAATGCATCAAACCGTATGAGCTGAATGTTGGATGCCGATGACGGTGGGTTTTCCCGCTCCACCAGCAATTACATCGCGGAGCAATTATATTGTTTTAACCCTTTTTTTTCCCTCGTTTTTTTGACTTTCCCTGATCTAGCTACGATTCTGCGGTAATTCTCGCCGGTACATAACTCTATTACTGTCGCGGTTGAATTCCGGCGAGAATGCGAGGAATTTTAATGCAATAAAAATAGAGGGCTCTTCGACTCTGATTACTCGAGTCGACGAGGTACTCTCTTTTTATCGATCGTAAATCGATCGGTCGCTCAAACGTCCGAGGGAACTGTTTTTTCGACATGAAATTCGCGGCAGAAATAATTTCCGACTTTACTTCGCTTCGGTTATCGATTATCTTTCATTTTATTTCAATTTACCTTAATTTTCATTTTTAATTAATTTAATTTGTATCATTAATTAATTTAATTAATTCAATTTGTATCATTAATTAATTTGATTTTTAGTTGCGGCTCTTATTGTATTTATTGGCAATGTTTTGCATGGTGCGATCATCGACACATGTAGGACAATATTAACAGTGTGTGTTTGCATTTCTTCAACTCTTAATTTTTATTTTTAATGAAATTTAAAAACCGTGTGATTTTTAATTTCGACCGTATGTCTATTGGGCGTTTCGGGCTTGCAACCTCTTTTCTATCATGCGAGAGGCCGCGAGGCCGCGGTAACCTCCTACTATCGTATAAGGTCGAATATATAAGAAGTCAATGCAGCGTGAGAGCTTGCGATCAAAGTGCGTTACAGAGACGGGTCGTTGTTCCACACCCATTGCGAGTCAGCGACACCACGCGATCTAGAAAAGCAGGCAAGCCGATGAGGCAGAAAGGCGCGGTACCAAAGTCTCCTTAAGGGAGTCTCGCTGCGCGCTGACTTCGCATAAGTTCGACAACAATAAGAGAAATTACCAGGCAACAAAATTTTTTTTTTATGAAAATGATTCGTTTTAAGTAATCGTTGATTTTTGTTCTATAAAAAAAAAGTCAACGATTACTTAAAACTAATCATTTTCATAAAAAAAAGTTTTGTTGCCGGGTAATTTGATAACCAATTAATTTTTTGATGAATTTGTTAACAACATTTTGCAATTATTATTATGCAAAATTAATCTTCTCAGTACCTTTAGTATACATTATTTTTTCAGATTTTTTGCACCATCAAGAAGTACTTGCAATGTTCTCTTATTGTTGTCGAACTTATGCGAAGTCAGCGCGCAGCGAGACTCCCTCCTTAATGACAAGAATGCCGTGTAATAGTCGTCCCGTTCGAGCTGATGTCATTCACTGATTTTTCTACATTGTCGGCCACTACATATGCACAATATATCGTATAATAATAATACATTTTTTATTGTAATATTAAATAAATATAAATAATATAAATAAAACATTGTTAAGCTTTAATAATAATAATTCGAAGTGAAGTTTGCGAGACTTAACTCTCACGGGGTAATTGCACTAATAGGTTGAAAAAAAGTATCGAATTAACGAGCGGATTATAAATAACGGGGTTAGAAAGAAAACTAATACTAATAGATTTTTATCTCGCCGGGTCATTATTCGCGATTTATGAAGTTCTATAAATTGCCGATTGGGAACTACATTCCGGGCGGTTATGTGGATGAGATGCTGTCACGATCGATTCCGCGGACTTGTAAATTGTTCGACAAAGCTGCAAGCGGGAGTCGAGGGAAAAATTAATCGGTCGGTCGGTTGCGTGGGTCGTACGAGATTTCCAGACGATGTTTTCCCGCTGAATCGTCGCAGCCCCGTAGGACAGGGGCCGACTCGACAGCCGGTATAACCAGTTCCCTTCGCTCACGGTTCGTTCGTGACTATTGCGAAATTTCAGTCGATACCGATTAACCAGATAGAAATCGAACGACGTTACGGTGAACATTGTATAATTGACTGTTAACGAACAAAAAACGCTTTTTCGCGAAGTTTGCCGTTCATTTTTTTTTTTTTTTGTAAAGGGTAAAAGTGGTGAATATGGCCCACCTCGATTAACACGTAAATCAATGATATATGAACCGGTCCATATTCCCCACTTTTACCCAATACATTAAATAGAGTAATTATAATTGCAATGTCCCTAAATGATTTTTTTGATCACCGATGGACATCACGAGACATCTCTTCGGTCTTCGTTGCCTTCGCGAATGGACATGAAATTTGTACCGAGATCCTTAATTGCCGATCGCGAATTTTTTTCCCCCAAAAAAATGTTCATCAAAATTTTTCGGACTCCTCGATCGGCCTTATAGAGAATGAAAACGAGAGGACTTAATTTACTCCGAAACCGAGCGTTTCTCGGAACCGCGCAGACGCGCGTCATTAAGGCAGAATTGGGTCCTTTCTTTCGATTGTCGTCGGATTCGGAACGCAGCGTCGAAGGAAAAAAATAAAAAAATTGAAAAGTGTAATAAGTGAACGTTCATACTGGAGGAAGCGATCTTTCGACATTTTCGCTGATGATTAGCGCGACTGGCGCGGCCTTTCGGAAGTTCGACATCCGACGCGCCTTGGCGGACAGTACCGATTAATCTTTCATTCTTTTTTAAAAGCCGTCGATGAACTGCGCCTCACGTGTGCGTTCCTTCGGTGCCTTCTCGGAACGCTGGCCGGCGCTGTTAACAAGAAAGAGTCGCACTCGATCGCCGAGGCCAATTAAAATTAATTAATCCGCTACTTGGTTGCACCCTCTCGCGATCCGACGATACTGCTATCGAAATTCTTCCGACGCTCTCGTCGAGACTCCTCGTTGAATCGAAATTTTAGCGTCGTTCGCGAAAACTCAAACGTTAAATCGGTCATGCGTTTATAAACAAAGTCCTTGTATTTTATTTTCTGTTTTATTTTTTTATTTATACTTTACTTACTAACTAGCGGTTATGTTGGCCGCGCGCTCGCAGTACGTGTGTGCGTGTGTGAGTACCTGTGAGTATCTGTGAGCATCCGTGTGAGGGTCGAATTTTAAGACGCTAGTTTGAATTTAAGGCCACTCTTGAGATCGAAGTTTGGTTCGAATTTCACTGCGTTCTTAAATTTGATTTTACGTTCGCACTTAAGTCTGGAATCAAATTCGGTTTCAGTTCGAGTTCGATCTTAAGATCGATCTCTCAAGTTCAATCTGAAGATCAAACCCAAAATTAAATTAAGTAAATAGTTACTTAAATGAAATAAATATTTATTTAAATAAAATAAATATTTTATTTAATCTTAACAAACGGTGGCCATCAAATAATTTTTTTTCTGGGTGTATGTAGATTTTTTATTTTTCATTTGAATTTATTAATTTTACTGTCATCAGATTTTTTCGATCGCCGGCGTAAATTCGTGTAATGTAAGGTGAAAGAAATGACAATATTATATAATTTTGCTAGGAGTGACAAATCGGGAGCTACCGGTTGTCCGATAATTGTCTCCAACGGACCGATGCGCGTCTGTCCGTCCGTCCGAAGCAATATCGGCGCGTCCCAGCAAACGCCTAAGATACGCGACGTTTTCCTCGGCCGTTCGTGTCTCTCCGCGGATGTTGCAAGTTCAACCAACCGCGGCGAGGACACCGAGGCAGAAGCGGTTGGCCCTCGACGAGGCTGTGATGAAGAATCCTGAACACCCTGAACTTGAAATTCGCCGGCGAATGCTCGACGGCTTCCGTCATTGCCTGTACGCCTTGGCTCGCAGCTGTCCATCATTTTATAGCTAGGGGCTAAGAAATTCAATTTTTAATTCATAATTGCATTCACACTTTTTGCAAAATAATTAATAATAATTATTAGTTTTTTTTCCACCTACTCAGACATTATTAAGATTTATTTCGATCGAATAATTCATATTCGCTTAGCTAATTAAATTTTTTTATAATTATACGCATTTTTTTGTAATTATGCGCACTCGACATTAATATTTTTTATAACTTTTTAATAATTCTCACGAATTAAAGTGTGCCAGTATTTAAATTAAAAAAAAAGTATATCACGATTCTATTTTCGCATTATTGTGCATTGCTTATTTTTATTGTCTCGAAAGAAACATTTGTCCGCTTGTAAAACTGGTATTTTATCGCGCTGGTATATTTTCCTCGGAAATTCACTCGAACGCGAGCATTATGCTCCTGCAAGTGGACGGCAAAAAAAAAAAACCGCGCGTGCGGTACAATAAACGTGACCCGGTCCGCGTGACCTGTGAAAGTCGCGGCTAGATCTTAGGTATTGTAATGCCTTTTGTGTATTACACCGACCGACTGTTCGGAGCAACTACCTGCGATGGTCTGCGAAACCGAATAGATCGCGCACAACGTACGCCACTTTGCCAGCTAATCACAGCAATTTTCATTTGTCTACGGTTACACACATGTCAGTGTAACGCTGACATAAGTACCGCCGCTCTGTGTACTAACTCGCACCGCAATCGTGGGATAATGCGTGCCTCTGCTATTTCTTTATCATTTTATTTTTCAAATGCATGTTTGATTACTTACGCACACTTATCTTTAATCCAATATTCATTTTCAATCGTTGCTTTTTATCTGCCCTGAGCAAAGAGACCCATTATCCACGATCACCTATAATCTTTCCCTGATGGTACAATAATAATAATTATTATTATATTCCATTGCGAATATTTTTTATTATGTTATTATTATTATTATTATTATTCAATATTAAATGTTAATTGTGTTAAGTATGTTAAATATGTTAAATGTGTGAAGTGCCTATGATCTCATTTCTATTTGGAGTTGGCTCTCAAGGGACGTCGTCCTAGAGTCTCATAATAAATAAATAATAATAATAATAATAATAATATTCATTTTTAATCGTTAAGTTTTATCTGCCCTGCGCAAACAGACATCTCTATAACTGCGTACAATGTTTTTCCACTTTTTTTGCATTTTCGAGTACCGTCCGTTTGCAGAACAAGGAATACGAATGCCAGACCAGTGGCTTGTTCGCCAATCCGAAAATATTTACTGTAAAAGTTGGAAAAACATGTCACTTTTTTTGAGCGACATTTTTTTCCAAAATTATGGACTTTATCAAAAAAATTTTCCTACAAAAGTTGTTAGTTTTGATTCGACAAATTTTTTAGTGACAAAGAAATGTCGCGTTTCCATTTTAAAAAAAACATGTAAGCCATCTTAGCGCCGCCATTTTGAATTGTGCTCCAAAAAAAAAAAAATTTTTAACGTCGCCCTTCGAACCATAAAACTTTCATTAAACTCAATTTTTGATCGGGGTCGTATTTTTCGAGATAAATCAGGTGTAAGATTAAAATTGGACACCCTGTATATTATAATTTATTAACAATATTTTGTTTCTGAAAACGGAGAAACCAGTTAATTTCATTTCAATTCGAAGATTTTCCATAATAAAACAAAAAAAAAATAAACAAGCCCGAGATTTCGACACTTTTGTTCTCGTCGCGGTGGCCGTTCGCTCGCGATAAAGCGTACGTACGAATCGAGCGGGATATTATTACGGCGAATTAGGGCGAGCTAGATTGAATTTTAGCCCGGGGGGGGTCTTTTCATTGAATAATCGTACAAGCTCACGTCCAGTTTTAATTGCGCTTCTGGTGCAGCTCTCTACCTGCTGTGCAGCGATCCGCGTACCTGTATCAAGTCGCTTCGCGCCACAGTGGCGGTGCATTCGTGTGGGAAATTCGTCAAACAGCGCTCCGCAGTGGGAATCTACGAGCGCAGCTCCGGCGATGCATTCTGCATTGCGGGCATGGCGTGGGCGTCAACGAGCGTCAAAAGTGTTTCCATACCGTTGATTGTTTTTATTTTTTTATTTTTTATTTATTTTTTCATTTTATTTTATTTTTTTATTTTTTTACTATTCGCTATAATACGAAGTGCCGTTGCTCAATACCGTAATTTCGTCACTGACAATATTATGTAGGACTATTGCACAAATAATAATTATTCAACAGTTCATGCTTATGCATAATGCATTTATTGCACCGATGAATATTGATTGGAAATAAAATTTATTGCTGTTGTATTATGTGCGTATAAATTAAAGTCTTTCTATCTGGCTGTCCGAACGGACAGCTAAGATTAGAGCCTGCAGCGGACGATGCAGCCGAAATGTGCTCAAGGATGCATCACACATGCATTCCCAAGCGAAAGTCTAACCAATAAAAATTTCGGCAATGGGCGATATTTCGAAATTCTGAACAAAATCAGCCGTATTGGTAATGACAAGACCTTTCATTTCAAGTTACTAACAAATAGTTAAAAAAATTATTTGTCAAAAAACACATCAGAATATCTTGCATTTCTTTATTACTTTAAATGAATTCTTTGATTTTTTAGAATTCATATGAATATTTTCAGAATTTGTTTACATGTAAAAATTGGGTTTTTTTTTTTGGAAATGTGAAAAATCGATGTAGAGGCATGAACTTCCGATGTTTCCATATCACGATTCAACAGTACACAGAAAAAGTCTCGAGGCGATTGTGCTTGCAGTTCCGTAGTTGTGGCCTTAAAAAAAATTGCAAAAGGGGAAAATAAAAAAAATGTCCGAAAATTCAAAAAAAAATTCATATGAAGTCTAAAAAATCAACGAATTCATTTCAAGACCGAAAAAAGCTTTACTGATTATTTATTGAATATTAATTCGTTTGGTTTTAAGTAAATTGCCCCAAATTAATATCACATTAATTTGGCCTGAGCCACACTGACAAAAAGTACAGTTGAATCAACTAAGACCCGGATAGGGGCGTTCAAAAAAATATATAGTTGGTCGAACAATATATTTTAATGACAGATTGTTGAATTAATAAATTTTTTTACTGTACCAACAAAATTTTCTTAGTTCTTTCTTAGCTCAAAATAAATCTTAGTTGATTAAACCGTATTTTTTTATCAGTGCAAATATCTCCAGCTTGAGGAATTTTCACGAGTCTCGAAGGAGTTGGCATTTTAATAACTGTTACAGCGATCGATAAACACAGCCGTGAGCTGCTACTGTTAGGACTATGTCGAATAAAGTGCTGAATCGTTACTGGGGCAATTCGGTGGAACACACACGTAATCACATACGGATAGTAATAGCGCGGTGGGCATGCAGGGGGTAATGATAGATCTCTCGTAATGC
Organism: Ichneumoninae sp. B BG-2022a; assembly: GCA_030522725.1. NCBI lineage: Eukaryota > Metazoa > Arthropoda > Insecta > Hymenoptera > Ichneumonidae > Ichneumoninae sp. B BG-2022a. The sequence continues at coordinate 11,746 of JAPYZD010004806.1, read as the reverse complement.
ACCTAAGACCCTGGGGTTAAGTGCTTCACAGTATAGACCACTGACTCACTTTCTTCCGACGCTGCGACGTACTGTGTATGCCGTGTTTACATAAATTATATCGCCGCTGTATGACTATTGTGTGCGACTACAGCATACAAAGTAACTCGACTACGATAATCACTTCGTGCTAAATTCGTACTCGTAAGATATCTTCATTTTTCCATCGAGTAAAAAAATAAACGTTGAACAAGAGTTGACAGAATAGCACTTACATTTATCATTTAATTCTTCACCGTTTAATTGCTGACTAGATAAGAGAATTGCAGTAACCAGTGTTCAAAAGCTCGTGTATTTAATGACTGTAATAAATAATCGTTGATGAAAATTTATTTCTCGCGCAGACGTGCACTGAAAAAAGAACTTGCGAGCTGCCAAAGATTTTTCTTTTGATTTTCATTCCACTTCCAATTGATACAATTCCATATGATATGGAAACAACGACGGCAAGACCGTCAAGGTAACACGTTATCGCTTCAATCCCTGATGGAATTTTAAGAATTGAAAGTAGGATTTAAATAAAAAAAAGAATTTTCTTCTTTGGCAGTCGGCAAGCGAATTTTACTTAGGTCATTGATTTTTTTCTCAGTATATTTTACTTGAGTCATTGATATTTTTCTCATTTTTCGACCGGAAGTGACGTCATACCTGAAACGCGTCACTTCCGGCCGAAAAAAATTAGAACATAGGAAGTGACGTATTTCCGGTATGACGGTGCTTCCAATAGAATAACGAGATTTCCGGACCGGAAGTGACGAAATCTAAATTTCCGGTTTCTAAATTCCATCGATGGGGAGGGCACAAAGCGATCGAGCCAGATCAAACTGCTACTTATTTATATGCAATAAATTGTAAATTTATTACATATAAATAAGTTATATGTAATAACTTATATGTAATAAAAACAGACATTTGTCCATGCGTGTGCCGCACGTTCCAAACGTTAAACGATACATTTAATCGCTAAAGTGCATCTCGCGGAATGACCGCGACACCACGAAACTTCATAATTGTCAGTAATTGAGTGGTCACGATTAAATCGTCCGCCGGAACATCTCATGAATTAAAGTAATGAGGGTAATTGCGTGTTCTCGAGTTGATACAAAGATTTATTAAATTTAACAAGATACATCTGACAGACGTGTTTCCAGACATACCGATCATTTTTGATAGACACTAAAATAATAAGAGCACCTGTTTCGAACTCGCGCATTACAACGTCACGTGTTACGCGATACGTATTACGCGTTTCCTAGTCGCCCCTTGGGTATTATCCCGGTAATTAACGAACCGTCGACTCACGATAGTTTATCGCTAGAAGGAGCCCGATCCGAGCGGCGACGAGGCCGTCCGACCGCGTAAGGTGCGTTTCTACTTCGATTATTGACCGTTCGCATCCGAACATCCCAAACATGATTTTACATTCGATCGAGTAATACGGACAGCTCTAAAAATTTGTGATTTCGTTCATCAAACTTTCTTTTTTCACCTTTTTATTTTGATTTTTATCATTTTTATATTATTGACTGTCGCCGAATCCGAACATCCCGAACACAATTTTACACTCGATCGAGCAATACGGGCAGCTCTGAAAATGCGTGTATTCGGTAATCAAACTTTCTTTTTTCACTTTTTCATTTTGATTTTTATAATTTTTATTTTATCAACTGTCGCCGAATCCGAACATCGCGATCACAATTTTACACTCGTGCTCTTCGTTACCCAATTTTTTTTACCGTCTTATCGTCGACGGTTCGGTCCGGTTGGCGAACGACCGCAAAAGCAGGAAACGCATTCCCCTCGATTGATCGTATTTGTCCAATTCCGCAACAATTTCGATAAGTCATCGATTCGAAACCATCGAGTAGGTTCTCAAATAAGATTACCCGACGGTTTAATTACGGGAACTCGTGAACGTTTACGGAAGATATAACGCTCGAGCCCATCGAGTAAACGATCAGGGTAAATTAAAAAAAAATCATACCGTGATTGTAAATAGCGAGACGTGCGCCACGCGTCGTTAGGTTACAAACTTATATCGTAAAAAAAAAGAAAAAGTATCGACGAGCAGTAAAAACAGTTCGCGCAGATCGCAATAAAATTACCAGTTTAATCGCGAAGCCTCGTAAACGTTCGCGAAAGATATAACGTTCGAGACGATCAATTAAACGATCGGCGCGAACAAAAAAAATATACAGGGTGTCCCTTTTTTTAATCTTACACCTGATTTATCTCGAAAAATACGGCTCCGCTAAGAAATTGAGTTTAATGAAAGTTTTATGGTTCGAACGGGGACGTTCAAAAAAAAAATTTTTTTGTACCACAATTCAAAATGGCGGCGCTAAGATGGCCTACATGTTTTTAAAAAATGGAAACACGACATTTCTTTGTCACTAAAAAAATTGTCGGATCAAAACTATCAACTTTTGTAGGAATATTTTTTTGATAAAGTCCATAATTTTTGGAGTAGAACACCATTTTTGACTATTTTCGCGTCACCCAGAATACACCACGAGGAGGTAAAGGTCTTTAACATCTCAAGTGTAAGTGTGCGCACGTGTGTGTGTGTGGGTGTGTGTGTATGTGTGTGTGCGTATGTGCACGCACACACGCACCACCAGCCGTTCACCACCAAAACCACCGTTCTACTCCAAACATTATGGACTTTATCAAAAAAATGTTCCTACAAAAGTTGTTAGTTTTGATTCGACAAATTTTTCAGTGACAAAGAAATGTCGTGTTTCCATTTTTAAAAAACACGTAAGCCATCTTAGCGCCAACATTTTTAATTTCGGTAAAAAAAAATTTTTTTTGAACGTCCCCCTTCGAACCTCAAAACTTTCATTAAACTCAATTTTTGATCGGAGCCGTATTTTTCGAGATACATCAGGTGTAAGATTAAAATGGGACACCGTATATATATATATATGTATATTTCGTGATTGTAAGTGGCGGGACTCGCTGCACGCTCCACATACGCTCACGTGGTTACGTTACAAACTTATAACTTAAAAAAATTAAAAAAAAGGAAACTGGATCGTTGAAAAGTGTCGGCTAGTTCGGCGCAGTGGTAACGGCATTAGCGAACGGACAGCACGCCCGGATTTCTCGCGTGCGAACTTGTTTGCTGATACGCTCGGCCGATAAGAAGGGTCCCGACTGTATTTGCGTTCGTTCTCCACAGACCGCCGACTGCTCCACTGAATCCCACTCGAACTGCGTATGCAACATTTACGATACACCGCATATACATATTATTATAGTAGTTCGTGCGTCGCTATTGCTTTTTGCTGTTGCCGCTACCTTGCCCACGTTATCGAAGGAGAAAGTTTACCGTGACTGCCGAACCGTGCAGCTAACCGCCGATTTTAAATGTCTCTCACTGTACAAAAAAAAATTGTTCTACCGATAAAAAGAAAAAGAAACGCCGTCGATCGTCGTATGTAGACCGCGAGTTTGTTTATACCGACTAACGGAATGCAGCCATTGCGACATCGGGGAAACCCTGAAAATTGGAAATCTGTTGCTTCACAGTATTTTTTATTTTCCGTAGGCGTCATTTTTTTTTTTTTTTTTCATCGTTTAGATGGTTCGATGAAAATTTTTAATAACCACGGCAAGATTTCAATCGTAGGACGTTGGGTTGTTTCGATTGGACAATCGGTTCCGAATGATTTGAAACATCGTGCTCGCGTGTCGCCCTTCGGATGGAATCGCAATCTTCGACAAAGATCGCACCGGAAGATCGCACGGTGATTTTCGTTCATTTTTTGACAGACAATTTTCACCGACTAGTTGAGTCATCGACTCTTGATGACTCAACTCAATGTTGGAATACCCATAGTGGAAATGCCACCGGTCCAGTATCGGAACAGCGTCGGCCGGTGTTCGCCCAACGCCAGCCAGTACGTTCCCAGGAACCTTGACCGGCCGGATTTAATTTCCAAGCGGTTTAGCCGATCTCCCCTAAAGATCGGGCTTTACATCTCATGTAGGGTAATCGGATGTGGCCGGATGGTTGGGCGACGTTGGCCACCGATGATAAGTACTTGCCAATACTGGCAGGCAACATTTTCCCCAAGGTCGCTCAAGAGGACCGTTCGATAATTGATTCTCCATGTAGGCCCCATTTACGTATGGGGCGAGAATGGTATTAACGATAAACCGACGGCAAATCGACGATTGGCGAATCGATATAGGGCTGAGAATCGGCATTTCAATGGTTGGCTGGAACATTGGTCTCAAGTCGACAAACCGACAATCGGCGAGTCAATACTCGGCCGAGCATTGGCCGCAAATTGTCCAACCAACCATCGGCGAGCCAGTACTTGACCGAACATTGGGGATTCGACAATCGCCACGCCAACACTGGCCCGACCACCGGTCGCTTCTATTCCATCGGCAAAACCTACACGGACTGAAAATCTTTCCGCGCCGTTTTCTCGCTGCCTCTTCGGCACGCGGAGCAACGGATCGAGTTCCTTCCCGGTCGGCTCAACGACTCCAAATTGTAATCGCATTCCGTTCGCGAACCGAGCCGTGCGATTTCTTTTCGGGGAAAAACGTCCGGACCTGCGTGTTCTTTTTTTTACCGTTCGCAACAGCCTCTTCATCTTCTTCACTCGGAGCTGAGTCGCGCACGGCAGGACGAGATCCGAGATATAACCGGGGAATTGTCGCCGGTGTACCGCTGACTACTTGCATTTCACGGCAAGCATGCGTCGAGCCGGAACGAGCGACTCGGTTTCACGCACAATCGCGCGTATGCTCATGCCGGCGAGATCGATCTGCCCGGTGGTCCACCTCCACCTTCTTCTTTCATTATTTTTTTCTTCTTTTCATTCAGTCAACTTCTCGACGATCTTCCTGCTTTTTTCGCTCTGCGGTCTTCGTTCATCCCAGTGGGAATGACACACTGGACCGGCGCTGGCCGATCCTGGGCCGATACTGGGCCTGCGTGAAGGAGCCACATAATTTCGCCGAAACTTCAATCGGCCGAATCGTCGTATGGCCGAAATTCACCAGTCCTAACGCACATTATCCGAATTATCAAACTTCCGAATTGTCAAATTTCCGAATCTTCATTAATCCGAATCGTCCTTTCAACGAATGTCACTCTTCCGAAATAGTTAATGGCCAAACGTATCTAGTTTTGTGATTCGGTTGATTGACGATTCGGTAAAATGAAAATTCGGATAAATGACGATTCGGACGAATGACGATTCGGATAAATGACGATTCGGACGAATGACGATTCGGATAAATGACGATTCGGATAAGTGACGATTCGGATAAATGACGATTCGGATAAATGACGATTCGGATAAATGACGATTCGGATAAATGACGATTCGGATAAATGACGAATCGGATAAATGACGATTCCGATAAATGACGATTCGGATAAATGACGATTCGGATAAATGACGATTCGGACGAATGACGATTCGGATACAGTGCGTTAGGATCGGCGACTTTCTGCCATACGACGATTCGCCCGATTAAAGTGTCTGCGAAATTATGTGGCTTCGACGACCGGTAAGTTACTCTTGGTAAAAAAAATCTTAATTCGAGATGTTGCTGATTTGACTTGTTTGCCAAAGGACGAGGGTTCGCGCATCGCCGCTTTGATTCTACGTCGACGCAACAGCCGATACGTTGTTCTCGGTTAAAAACACTGTCCCGGTGGTGAAGCATTCGCGAGGACGTTAATTAATCACCCACTTTCCGAACGACGAAATTCTCGTTCGTCTTGTTTTGTATCGGAATAAGAAAAAAGGGTACTTCTTAAATACGGTGTAAATACGGTTCATTACTTCGCCACTTATTAAAAGCCGCACCCGGCGTTACAAGATTCTATCTGGCTTCCATGTTTTCGTTTTTAAGTTTTTTTTTCACCGCTACCGGGCCGAACCTTTCGCTCTCGCGGTTCGCTGCGACACTCGTTAACTCCGGTTGTCAGTTTCGTGTTTCTTCTCTCATCGTGGCGGGCTCGCGGGAAGCGCGACGTTTCCCCGATAAACCGTCCCTCTTCGTATCTCCCTCATTGATATTCGCCCGATTATTGTCGCTCCGTCATGATGCCTGACGGAAAAAAAAATGAATCTCATACATCGAAGGCGAGAGGTGGCGAATAAGGCTCGTTTTCTGAAACAAAAAAGCGCCTGTAAAGTCAAATACAATATGATATTTTTTTTTTTTTGAGGCCATAGATTTTTATCAACGCGGTGAAAGATAATGAGGACAATGTGCAATTTATTGGGAGGGTAAAGAAACAATAAAGGCAGTGATTTACGATTTCCTTTCGGCTCGAGGCATGGCTCATTTTTGTTCCCTTAGCTTTTGTTTCGTCGTGGGCTCTACCGGATCGTTGATAAAAATGGGGTGTGGCGGGCCCTGCCACACATTCGGCGGTGCCTGGTCGCCTCTCTCGGCGTTCGCGAAATAATTGGAAGAAACCACCAAGAGGCGCATGGAACCCGGCAGAGATACGTCAACTCCTCCTTTCTTTTAGAAACCCACCTTAAGGTCGCATTTTTTTTTTCGTGCGCCTTCACTTCGATGTGAAAACGTCTTCAGCGGGAATTCTTTGATAAGATTGATTTTCTAAAATTTGCAGGACATTGCCACACCGTTTTTAGCAATGGAAGATCCATTCCTAAAAAAAAACCACCTATTTTTGTGTAATAAATATTACAATTGTATTTTTACTAGTTGTATTAGTTTGAAACATACGTGACTTTTCTAAAGGCCAGCCATTTTTTCTATTAACTATTGAACTATTAAATACTTATTTAATGAGTTCAAGGTGAAATATATACATGTTTTTTGCCATTTATCGTTTTTTTTAGTTTATTTTATCGTGACTTATCGTTTCATGCATTTTATACAGGCCAACAAAATTTCGGGTGCCAATTTTCCTAGACCAGTTTTCCCAGATTCCAATTCGCACAATCTTGACATTCAAAAAAAGTTGTTAAAGGCGAATTGTAACAAAAAAAAAGATTGATTTTCTGAAATGTGCAGGACATTACCACACCGTAACGAGTTCCGAGGTGATCGATCGATGGTTTCCTTATCCGCGTTAAGTAACCACGTAACAAGAATGCCACACGCAATGCGCCGCGGACGGCGTCAATTCCGCGCTATCAAACGGTCAATTAGCGTTTCAGCGGGGTGTGTCCTTTGGTCTCAGAAAACGAGCGAGGAATGAAACTGATTGCCCCGCGGGCAAAAGCGTGTCTGCTATGAATCGCACAGCTCCGTCGCGGTATATTATACGTTTCATGCTCCGATAACCCCTCTTGTACAGCCATCTCTGATTGAGGCATTTCCGCATATTAGCCGATTTTAATTTGGTCCATTTTCCCCTTGTGCGTGGAACAAGCGCGGCTCGCCTGTCGCTATTGGTCCATCTCGCTGCGGTTGCTTTATCGCGGACTTACATGCGAGCACTATCTCGATCTACGAGTCCAGTCCGTACTTTTTTTTTTTGCGAAATCGTGTGTTTACGTTAATAAAGGTACTTAACGCGGCATTCGACGCTCTGCGTCAGAAAGCAGTTTCCGCGGAACGGTAGCTCGAATACGGTAGCGGCGTGAATTGTTGCACCGCTGTGTAACATTAACGGACATTAGCAGTGCTAAGTATTTTTAAGAAACAATTTCCACCGGCCAAGTACCCGGCCAAGCATCGCTTTCCGGCGGGTCTTTAAGGGCGGGGTAAGGTTAGTTCGGTGAAAAAAGGCATGGTTTTAAGATTTTTTTTTTGGCGATACAGATAGTGTTCGTTTATTCAGTAAATTTCCATATAATAATATAACCTTTGAACAACATTTTCCTAAATTTTCGTTAGAAAATATTCAAAATTGAACGAGTAACAATGAATCTCCGGAGGCGCCTCGAAAAAAAGTTGATTTGCGGTGTTCAACATAACTCGTAACAGAATCATATGAAACAAAAAAATCAAAATGCATTTGTTAAAGGAGATGTTTCTCGAGGTAATGACGAGAGGATTTTTTTTCGATTTTTCCATTGTTCGTCGCACTTGGGAGCCAAAAAACCGATTTTCACTAAAAAATCGACTTATTTGTTGTTGAAAAATGAGTAATTATAAAAAAAAGCTCTCGACAATACCTTGTGAATTATGTGAAGAAGTACTGTGCACAATTTCAAAACCATTGGTCCTGTAGATTTTGAGTTACCGTGAACACGGACTTCAAATATGGCAAGTTTCAGAAAAACGCTTTGAAAAACGCGAACAGTTTGGGCGCTTATCGCTCATTTCACATAAGTTTGAGAACACTTCTCGATTGTATAAAAATCTAAAAAAATGCATGCATATTAAAGGTACTCAAAAGATTAATTTTGCATAATAATAATTCCAAAATGTTATTAACAAATTGATGAAAAAAGAAAAATTGGTCAACAAATTTCGCCACTTTGTTAACCAATTAATCTTTTGATGAATTTGTTAATAAGACTTTGCAATTATTATTAATTATTATGAAAAATGAATCTTCTCAGTACCTTTAGTATACATGATTTTTTTCAGATTTTTACACCATCAAGAAGTACTTGCAATTTTCTCTTATTGTTCCCAGTTCAAGTTTGAATTGAGTTTCAATCTTGAGTTTGATTTGAAGAGCTATCTTAAGTTCAAGCTAACTTAAAATTCGACCCTAAGAAAAGCCGATCAACCAGTGCATTATAATTAAATCTATAAAATGGATGTAAATAAAACATTACGCAACTTACGTCACGTGACTTATATTTTGTAATAAGGAAAAAAATGTGTGTTCCGAGTTGTTGTGAGCGAGTTAATTGATCGATCATAAAAATATGTAATTAATAACGATAAAGTGAAAATACAGACTTTTGAGGTTTAATGAATTTAGGAAATGAGTGTTCGATTAGTTACGTGTATTTCGGTTGGAGCGACGTCGTGGCTGGCCTGTTTGCTTCGCAGAGCATGTCGCTTCTGGATTTCGCAGTTTTGTACGCAGCAGAAATTGGACGGGACGGAAAGCGACGAGAGCCTGGATTTCTTGCGAACGTCAAGGCGCGACGTATTTTTTTGCGACACACGTGGCTCTATTTTGCTTCACAGTCGCCGGCCGGGACTCGTGTCATTTTCGGATCACCGCGACGCTCGCAACAACCACCGAGTTTCACTTGCTTTCCCTAATGACGCATCTAACATCGATTCGGATGCTATTCTCACTCCGACCGGGCGACAAAATTAAATTTTAGAAAAATTAAAATAGATCTCGAATATTTAATTTAATTGTGAATATAATTAAAATAAAATTTATTGTAATGTAAACGAATGATAAATTCACTCTAATTTTAAGTCTTCTATCAATATTAAAGTTAATTATTCAAATTTCAGTAAAATTTTACTAAATCTTCTTTTTCGATCAGATATTTCGTTTTCAATTACCTTCAATTGGAAAAAAGTTAATCCAATGTAACTTGGCCGATCTTTGATCGTGAAAAAAAAATATCTCCTACGAATTCCAACATCGAAGTGTGTTGTACAATGCTCGAGGTATCGCCGGCTCGTGTGGCTGTTGCCGATGCAGCCGATGAACCGAGCTCGTTCCCAGTGCAATTAGCCGTGCATAAAATTTGCAAACCCTTGCTCGTTAACCGCTCGATGGGCCCGTTTGATAAATCGTTCTCTGGCTGCTCTCTCATCCCGGTTGACTGTTACAGCAAGGTAGTGGCCGGTAAAAAAAAAAAATCGTGAAATAATAAAAGTGCAACAACGTGCAATTGCCAGTGTCTGGTCGATGCGCTCTCCCGATAGACTTAGGATTCCTAGTCAATGTCATCCGGTTTTTTAATTAATTTTTTCATAAACAAGAGAATATTGAAGGGATTGGATTGCGCGTTAACGCGTCAACATTGAGCCAGTAGCGCATGGAAAAAAAAATTGTTGGGACAACAAGCATTTTGTTACCATAGCTGGTTAATGGTCGAATTTTAAGACATTAGTTTGAACTTAAGATCGCTCTTGAAATCAAGGTTAAGATCGAAGTTCGGCCCGAACTTCTACGCCTGCTTAAGTTTGATCTCAATTTTGAACTTAAGTTTGATCTCAAGTTTGAACTTAAGTTTGACCTCAAATTCGAACTTAAGTTTGAAACCAAGTTCGATCTTAAGTTTGAACCCAAGTTCGAATTTAAGTTTGATCTCAAGTTCGAACTTAATTTTGATCTCAAATTCGAACTTAAGTATGAACCCAAGTTCGAATTTAAGTTTGAACCCAAGTTCGAATTCAAGTTTGATCTCAAGTTTGAACTTAAGGTTGATCTCAAATTCGAACTTAAGTTTGATCTCAAATTCGAACTTAAGTTTGAACCCAAGTTCGAATTTAAGTTTGAACCAAAGTTCGAATTTAAGTTTGATCTCAAGTTCGAACTTAAGTTTGATCTCAAGTTCGATCTCAAGGTCAAACTAATGTCTTAAAATTTGACCCTAAGATAGGGACAACAAAATATTTTGCTTTCGCAGTAAATATTTTGTTGTGGCAACAAATATTTTTGCCACCACAACAATAAATTATTAACGAGCCACATTTTGTTAGAGAAACAGAACCATTTTTCTCCGTGCGGACACACAGCAAACTGCGAATAGCAAGTGACTTCTCTGAATCTCTCTAAAAGAGTGCACTTATTTACGTTGCCGATTTCCGGCTCGCGTAAAAATGGTAACGAGAAAGTAAGTTGTTACGGAACGGGAAAATATTACAATGGTCGAGTTGCGTGGACGCCGCACAAGGCGCCTCGCGGCAAATAACGAATGTGTTATCGACGGAAAAATTCAACAACCTTGTACCACGCGCGGTACACGAGAAAACGCATGAGTATTTACCCGGAGAGAGTTCAAGCCAACCACTTAGCGCAAACACAATAATTTGTATTCCTGTTTATTTCTCGATTAATTACTATTTTTTGATCAACGTGTCGATAACTCCAGTTGGAATTGCTCGTTATTCAAATTAAATGGCTTTACACAGTTGAGTGTAATGTACTTCACGTTTAATTACAAGTACATTAGACGTTCGCTTATCAAAATGGATCGGAACATTCAATAACCGTGAGTACAAACAATCATGATAGAAGTCGAATGGTCCGTGAAAACAAAAAAAATGATGTTGCAAAACAGGCATAATTAAGGAGGGAGTCTCGCTGCGCGCTGACTTCGCATAAGTTCGACAACAATAAGAGAAATTTGCATGAACTTCTTGATGGTATAAAAATCTGAAAAAAATCATGTATACTAAAGGTACTGAGAATATCAATTTTGCATAATAATAATTGCAAAATGGTATTAACAAATGCATCAAAACATTCATCGGTTAACAAATTACCCGGCAGCAAAACTTTTTTTTTATGACAATGATGCGTTTGTTTTTCTGTATACGTATGAATTTTTTCAGATTTCTAAGTAATCGTTGATGTTTTATTTTTTTTTATAGAACAAAAATCAACGATTACATAAAAATCTGACTTTTGCACATTTTTCCATGTAAAAAACAAGAAAAATCAAAATAACGATAAAAATCTGAAAAAATTCATACGTATTCCGAAAAATGATCGAATCATTTTTATAAAAAAAAAAAGTTGAGTTACCACATATTTTGATGAACAATTTTTTTTTCAACAATTTGTTAATAACATTTTGAAATTATTATTATGCAA
>JAPYZD010004805.1:0-11539 GCA_030522725.1 Ichneumoninae sp. B BG-2022a | reverse complement strand
ACGAGACCCTCTTAAAAAAAAAAAAAGCTTCAAACACACCGTAACTCGCAGGATACACGCTCGACATCAAGTCACTCGGACCATCCACAGCAGCATAGCGACTCGCAACAGCAGCAACAATCCCAACAGTCGCAATCGCAGTTGTCGACGACACCGTTAATGTCTCTGATGCCTCTAAAATATCCCATAATGTCAGCCCGATACACGAATTATCATCCATTGGCGCTGCATCATAGTTTGAATCAACACGCGTCCCAGGGTATCGCCAACGGTGCTAGCGGTCAAAATTCGTTGAGCTCCGATCGTACGGAAGATACGGCGAGTCCGAGTTCGATACAGCGCTCCCAAGCGGCATCGACGGCAACTTACATTTACCCGGCGACGGTCTACATACCCCACGGGACGAGTTACCCAGCGGCACCGGGACCGGCAGTGGGCGCCAGCCTTCTCCCGACACCGGGAACAGCTTACGACACTCCACTGAAGATTCACCAGAACGCATCGTGCTCCGGTAAACCAGGAGGCGGCATTGGCAGCTCCGCGCTGGGGATCAACCTGGGCTACCATAGGACGCACAGTAACTATTCTATCCTGGGAGGAATCCAACAGCAGCAAACGTACCCGAAAAATCAAGGCTACCCGCGAAAGTACGGGGGTTACCAGGGACCTTTGAACACCGGCGACAGAGGAGGTTACTACGGCAACAAAACCGGTCCAACGTTGTCCCAACAATACCCCTACGTAAACACGAGACCCGGAATCTTCGGCAATCAGATAATCTCGAACTCTCCCCATTTCGGCGCCGGCTCGGCAACGACGTCGTCCTACAACGGACAGGGTTACGGGGATCCCCGAAGAAATTCGAGCGACCAATGGTCCGATTCTTACGACGTTTCGTCCAGGCATGGGAACTCGCGTCGTAGAGACTCGTCGATCCACAGTAGGAGTGGAAAGAATTCCAATCGCGATGAAGCGAGGCAAAACGACGCAAAATCTTCCGTCACGTCGACGGCGGTCAACGAGACCAGGGTTACCGAGGCCAATTCGGTAAAGACGACCGTTACCACGTCGGCCATATCCGTTATCGATCGGAACAACAAAAGTCCTGGGGCTATTAGCAATAATAATAATAATAGTCCACCCCCCGCTCCTTATTCGCCCATGACACGTCCAATCCACAATATATCACCGCCCGTTTCCCAGGTCCAGTTTTACGCGACCGGAGCCCAATCCCAGACCCGTTATCATCAGCAACAAATTTCCCATCATCACCATCAGCAGCAGCAGCATCATCAACAGTCCGGCCAACGGAGATACGGCGGTATGGGACAGTCCATGAATTCCGGCAGAAAACCCCCAGGTTCTGGTTCGCAGGTTGGACAAGGATCTGGAGAAATTTTGCGAAGACCCAAGACCAAGGTAAACGCGGTAGTGCAGAGTGGTATCGCCGGTAAACATCAGGACGATAATTGCTTGGGCGGCGGGGGAGACGCGACCGGTTCGAACATGTCCAATAGGATGCCTATTACCCCACCGTCCACACCGAGAAATAATACCAACTCGAGCTCGATCGGTAATAATGATTCCAATTCTATGAGCGAATCGTGCCATCAGATGCAGGCACTCAGCTTGTGAATGCGACATTATCGTTTTTATTTTGTTTCTCATGTTTACTCTCGAAATCGTTGATTCGACGTGCCATTTTTTTGTCATTAAATTTTTTTTTTCGTCAACGTAAAAACCGTTCGTTACTTCGTTGAATCAGCAAAGCGAAATGTGCCAAAAAAAGAAAATGGCGCGAATGGTAACGCGAGCCTACTCGGCCGGGAAAACAGATTCCAGTGCAAAGCGAGAAATGCCAGGCCTATGTGAGCACGGTGGCGATTTTTGTAAAAACTCGTCGCCCGACAGTGCCATTTTTTTTTTTTCTTTGGCGAAATCTCGAGGTAAGCACTGCATTTTGTTTCCTTGGCGTCGCATCGTACTACGCAATAACTGCGATTGTTGAATACAAGAATGAAACTTATTTTCATCGGGCGAGAACGCGTCAAGTCCATGTTAACGTCCATGTTTATGTTTTTCACGTTTCCCTTTGTTAGTCGCGTTCTTTTTGGCTCCGATTGGGAAAACTCGACAACTGAAATGTTACACGGATTATGTCACGGGATTCGAATTTAATATAATTTCTTGGCTAATGGCTTCGAGGATTCGAGATTCAATGGTGCGAATAGTATTTTTCATGTTGCGCACAAACGTTTGCGTAAATTTTGAGTGTACGATAAATTACAGCCATATACAAAATTGCATCCATATCGATTTAATCGATCTGATGAAAAAAAAAAATGACTATAATTTCATAATCTCAAATCTCTAAGCTCGAAGTCGTGACTAAGAGATGTCGACATTCTGAACCCCATACATGAAGAAAAAAAAACACTGACACTTTAAAGTTGCAAAGAGCACTAAAATAAAACCACCGAAGACAAAAAAAAACCAACAGCGAAACTTCGATATTAAAAAAAAGGAAAAAAAATAATCGTTATTATAAACTGAATAGAAGAATGAAAAAAGAGAGCCGATGGATATCGTGGCATGTTAAAGATTATTAGAGTTAGCAAGGCGACGATTATATTTATCGCGGATAATATATATACACAAAACAAGCATATATATTTACACGTATAAACGAGAAGTGTATCAAGGATCGACGCGAATTTTCTATTCGTGCTGTAATCGCGAAATAGGCAACAAACAGAACAATAATAAAACATTGAGCTAACGAAGATATTGTTAAAGAAGCTCGTCGCGATTGCAGAAAATAAGGGGTATGAAGAGAATGAAAAATAATAATTCGATATTAATAACCTAGATACGACGAATCATTATGAATTATTACAACAAAAAACCTACTATTATTATTATTATTATTATATTATGTAATATAACGATATACATCTGTGTTACATCGCGCGGTTAACGTTAAGCCATTGTAACCCGTGTGAATATATATATATATACATATATATATTATATTAATATAGGCTCGACGATAAATAAGAAGAGGTTATATTATAATGAAATGATAAGATGGAAAATAAAGTGAGGTTAGGATGGGAAAAACATTTAGATGGCAGAGTGCAAAAATCGCGAGCGAGACTAGATTAGTTAGATAAAACACAAACACAAGAAGAAATAAGAATGGTTACACGATGAAACTCATTTTAGATGTGAGGTTAGACTTGATGCGAGCTGCGAGCCCAAGGCAGGTCCTGAAATCGGACGCAGTGATTGGTCAATAGGTTCGAGCATGCGTCCTTCATTCGCAACGGCTATCCAGTCTCGGATATCGAAAAAAAATGGGTAAAAAAAGTACGACGAGTCGGAAATTTTGTCGCGAGCAAGACTAGATTAGTTAGAGGCGAAGTAAGCGTGAAAAAGATGAAAAGCAAATAAGGAATAAATATAAAACGTTAGTAAGACGAAGGAGAATTTTAGGTTGGGCTGTAGAAAGCAAAAAAAAAACAATAAAAACGAAGAACGAGAGATAAAAGAGTGATAAGAGGCAGACATTTAACAGAATAACACGTTGTTAATCGTACAAAAAAAAATGAGCGATCTGTCATGTGTTCAAAGAAAATTATTTAAAAGATGAAAAAAAATGAAAAAAAAACGTAAAAAATATACAAAACGAACGGAACGCGAACGGATGGAGTGACGAGGTATCGTGAAATCAAAAATGAAGGAAAGAAGAATAATAGAAGAAGTAAAAAAAAAATTCGCATTGAGTTTGATTAAAATAACGGTTGCTCAAGGCACTGCCAAAAGAAACGCATCTTTCTTTCCACTTCTTTTTTCTCATTTCATTTCCCTCATTTAACGCGAATTTCATGTTCGCTAAATAGGAATCGAAAATGTTCAATAAAGTCCTGAACTCGAAACTCGCAATGAATTTGAGTTGGAGATTTTTTTTCGCAGCTTCGAGTTGATTCATTCAAAAATTCTTCGAAACGCCATTAATGCACTTTTTTTGTCATTCACTTCTGTTTTCCAGTAAAAAAAAAAAACGAAAACAAAATTTTTTCCATTTGCGTTAATTTTTTTTTCTTTCAGTTTTTGTGGTATAAACAAAATTAAATAGATATAACTGAAGAAGGATCGTCACAGAAAGTTGGTAAATGAGAGTGTGACGGCGGACGTTTGAACAAAAAAAAGCGTAAACAAAAGTAAAAAAAAAAGAAGAAGCGGTAATATAATGAATAAAAAAATGTGTCGGCTGTGAGCTTCCAAGCAAATAACAATAATTAAATTATTATTAATATTACGAGAGTACGTGGGACGTGGGCGTCGATGTAATAGAGAAACAAAGAGGAAAAATAAAACCCAAGAAAACAACAAAAAATAGACGTAGTACAGGTACACGACAAGAAAAGATTTAAAAGAAAAGAAATAATGCCGAGAACACGAATAAATAAAGTATATACAAATATAAGCGATATAGAGGGAAAAAATTAAGTTACGCCGATTATAATAATTACGGGCGTATAATTGTTATTACAACCGGGTGTGAACAAAAGCTGTTCGATCGGCGAAATGGAGAGAAAAAAAAAGAATTATCTATTTGTTACATCCATATCTCGCGCATAATTGTCGCGCGGCTCTGTTGTCCAATTTTTCGGAATAAGCGTTATTCGTGTTCGAAAAACAAATCCAAGAAACATCTGAGAAAAAAAACAATACCGAAAGAAGAACGAAGAAAATGGCGAGAATAAATAGGAGGGGGAAACGCAAAAACTGGCCTATAAGAAAGAAACATAGGGTCAACTCTTCGAGCATGGTTATTAATGGTAACGACTCCAGCGGGGCGTTGTTAATTCGTCGAGTAACGTGTAGGATGAACGTTGATTTATTTGTGATGTAAAAGTTGATAATATATTCGTGGTAGAACAGGGTGGGGAGGAATGTGAAAAAATAATGGTATAGCTGCGATTGATTAAAACGGTGGGGTGGGTAAAGTCACATAAACATTATAAGAGTGCCTTCTATTTGTGTTTTCGTCGTTGTATTGTTGAGCATTTGTTGAGTTACGTTCCAAGAGAGCATCTAAACGTTGTTACAGACGAGTTAGGACGAGATAGATAGATAATTAGGTCGAACTAATGGTAATGAATTTCGAGTGTGAGGAGACGAAAAATAAATGGAAAAACAAAATGACAAATGGGCAACGGTGTTATATGAGATGTTTGTTAGACGTGTCGAAAAAAAAACGTAAAAACAAATACAATGTTCGTGTTGTGTTTATTTATTGATGCGAAAGGCCACGACACCCGAAAGGGAAGCAATAGGCGAGTGTGGTAATCGAATAATTGTGCAGCTAACGATTGTTCGATTATTGTAAGAGACAATTTTACATCGAGTTACTTTTTTGGAGTTAGTGGAGATTAGTAATGAACTCGGTTCTTGGCGTTATAGTATTAACGGGAAACCAAACTAACCCAAGCTCTCGAGGATTCATACGCAGCTAAGATTAATCGATTGTTTAATGAGATATTTATTATTCACCGTTCAGCTAAACGATCAGAGACGAGTTTTGGGTTACTTTGCGACAGTAAACTTTGACCCACATCCAAAGAGCTTGCGATTACGAAGACATCAGATGAAAAACCGAAACTAAGGAAATTAAAATATGACAATTTGAAGAAAAAAAGAAGAAAACTAAATGAAAACAAACAAAGAAAAAAAGTTAAAACAACTTTAATTTTTTCGGCGATTCTTGTATGTGCGATGAGCGCGTTCGATCACGTACCCTTGTGTCATGAATAATTCATCATTAAATAACACAAATATCCTCTGTAGCAATAACACCGATAAATGCGCGAATGTAAACGCGAGAAAGAAAAATAAATATTATTAAGATGAAAAAAAAACAGAAGAAAAAGCAAAAAAAAGATATTTGAAGAGCATTACGATATTGTTGTATAACGACTGTGCGAGCCGCCGCGTTAATATTCGTGCGAGCCGCGAATTCTTTCTAAGTGATATATTAACATTAATTAATATTAAAACGGTCGCAAGTGTATGCTGTATGATTGTTCCGATGAAAGCGAGAGCTCTAGATAAATGGTTTAATGGAAAAAAAACAAAAACGACGATTAGATAGACGAAAAAAATTAATCGAGAGACCGTTCAAGGAAGGAGATACTTCGAGAAAAACGCAAAAAATAAAAAACGGGTTGTGGAAAAATCGTTGAACTATCCATCACCATGGATAAACAAAGAGGAATAAATAATTAAATGAACATAAAACCCTCCCTTGCAATAAAATGGAAAAAATAAATAAAAATAAAAAATAAAACAATTCCCAAGTGAACGTGGACTAGTGGCTGTGACTACTGCGTGCGAGTATATAGCTGAAGAGAAATAATTTACGAAATACGCGAATCTATATATCTAAATATCTATCAAGCATATTATAGTCTAAAAATATGAATAAATGAGTACTCATAAGACCATCGACGGATTTCGGAGGTTCTCCGACTTGGGCCCTAAACAATTAAATTCTTCGTGTACATTGATAAATAAATAAATAAATAAATAAATAAATAAAGAATGAATGAATGAGACAAGTGCTTGATCGATTTTCAAGGTCTATTTTCGAATCTCGGAAATCCGTCGTTCACCGACAAATACGACAGCAAATTTTTAAGGGTGGGAATGCGATAAAGTCGATAAGCTGGGCGCACTGAGCCGACGCCAAACGAAGAAAAAGAATCTATTCGAAGAGACTTCATGTTTCTGAGTAATTCAAAAGGCGCGCACCATCTGCGTATATTTTGAAGAGATCTTGGATCATGGAAGCGTTAAGGTAAAACTTCGATAATTTCATCATTATAATGAAAGATAATTTCTAAAATGGCGTGAATATAAACGACGTTCGCATCCCCCTATCCCAGTCGAATAACGTATATTGAAATCTATATAATATGTTATAAATAGGTATATACATTACATATTAATATTATGTATACCTGGCGAAAAAAGTATGCTAGAAAAACGTGGAAGAAAAAAAAATTATCTAAAATGGACGAAGAACATCGTGCGCAACGATGAGAACACATAGTGGGTATGAACAATGATGGCGAGGAATTCGATAAAACGATGGAACGAATGTAATTTATTATAAAAATGAGAATAAAAAACTTGAGAAAGCGCGCGAGTGGAAAAAAGATGATATGCTTGACGATGAAATTTCAGGAAAATACGAAAATGAAGGTGCCGGCGCGTTTCACGAAAGAATCACATAATTTAAATATGAAAATGATGTTTCGATATTTGACATTTTTTTGTACCATGACTAATTGCATTCTTTTTTGTTCGGTGCTAGCACGTATGATAATAATTTACGAGACAAAAAAATAGCATTGAGAAGTCATACTTTAATCTTCCTTCCGTGGAATTTTCTTCCAAGCAATTCAGCGAACCGTATTGTGATTAATTGAGTGAAAAAAATGTAACTTTCCACGATACGAATGTATGATCATTAATTGAAGTAATCGATTGTCAAAGAGCCTAAGTAAAATAGATATCCGTGTTTCCACCCTTGATAGAAATGGCTCGAAAGCGCAAAAAATATTACAAGAACGGGTTATGTGGAACGGTATGCTGAGATTGGAAAGAATATTTGGACAAAAAAATTTCAATTGAAAATTATATCTCAACGGGGCAAGATTTGAAGAACGGAACTCCTGTGATATTCGAAAAAGTATTATTGATGGTAGATATTTCGAGAAGAATAAAGAAGCTTTGCAAGCATAAAGTGCCCTAATATGGCAATTTGATAACAAATGTGTTATTTCATCGTAATCGTGAAAAATACAAAATTCGAAAAGTAAATAGCCGAAATAAAATTTGATTGTTTACTAATTTGCGTGTTCGACTATAAGAGCCACAAGAAGAAAATATTTTTGACAGGAAGTGCAAATGAAGACAATTGTTTGCGATTTAACGTGAAACGCACCGAGTCCGAAAACTATGCAGGGCGACGACGATGAAAAATAAAAAGCAAATATATGTGTTAAGAGCCTAAATTTAAATGAGATTTAATGAATCTACGATAATAATAAATATAACAAGTAATCGATAAAATAAAGAAATAAAAAGGAAACTAAGCATATAGATGAATAATAATAAGATATATTAGAATTGTAAGAAAATACATACTATATTTAAAAGACGAAAGAGAAAAAAACAACATACAAATACAGATATGATAATAATAATATTAATAATATAATATAATAATATAATAATGATAATATAATAATAATAATAATAATGATAATAATGATAATAATAATCGAGTAATAATGGATAATAAAAGGAAAAAGATCTGTTGCATGCCGAAGAATAGATGGAGCGATTTCGAATTTGGATTCGAAAAGAAGAGCCAGGAATTTTGAATTGTGAGCAAAAGAAGTGAAAAAATAGAGATACGACTTATTGTAAAATTCTCGATTTCGAAATCTACGAGATAATAAACGAAGAAGAAAGCTCATTGTGGAAATGTATCAAAAACAAGCAGCTCACCGTACCCCTGATTTTGTTGAACCTTATTTCCCAGTCATTAATTTTTTTTATTTTTACGAATATCACTTATAGAATTTAATTAATTCTTATATTTATAATTACTAGCAGTTTGTTGTAGGTTGGACGATGAATTTGGAAATTAGATTTCCAGAGATTTAATGGAAATATGTTGCTTCCGATTGGCACATTTATATCTCTACCACTCACAACTCTACCAAAAACTCTCCCAGAATAAAAATAAAAATTCGGGGAGAGTTTTATTTAAATTCCGGAAGAGTTTTATTTCAATTCCGGGAGAGTTTTTGGTAGAGTTCTAATACGGCAGAGATGTTTTCTGGTTGAGTTAGAATTATCTTTTGCGGTAGAGTTATTATCCGGGAGACTTGTTATCTGGTAGAGATATAAATGTGCCTCCGATTTGGAAATTTCATTTCAACTGGAAGTGACGTGATGCATCGTCAGTAATTATCAGTCAGTAATGCATAATTAATCGACGCATCAACACTAAATCATCTTTATAGTTTCAACGCGAAATTAAATGCATCTTAGGGGAGCGTACGATTTCAGCTTAAGGTGAAGAGAAGCACGTCTCTGTCGCTTTCTCTCGCTTCATCGTAAGACCAATGCCACTATCTCTCTCACACTTCCGGCTCCGTCACATGACTTTCACTTCACCTTAAGACCGTATGAAACACCTTCCTCCCCGTTCATGCTGGGCTCAGTCGGTATCAAAAACTGTACTCGACCTTTCTCACGGGTTCGAGCATGTACGGTCAAAAAAAAGGTCTCATCGGAAGCGGATATCATCTCGGCTTTCGATAATACTTTTATTTTGACCGTGTGTACGAGAAACCGGTTGACATTTCGGATAAAACGAAAGCATCATCGGATGCAGTATTAGCGTAGATTGCTAATACTGCAGTAATAGCTAGATGCAGTAATAGCTCAGAATCCCATTCATTACAGATTTTGGTCACCGATTGAGTCGTTTCACATGTCCTTAAGGGGAAATGAAATATCGCGGTCGGTAATGAAAACTGCAATGAACTTTTCGCAGGGGTGCTTATGTTTTTTTTAGCAAAAAGCAAATTCGAGCCGGCCCAAATTAATCTTTTTCTCAAAAAAATTAGCATCATTGAATTAGCACCACTGATGCTATCTCTCTCGCACTTCATAGTGTTTCACATGCTCTTAAGCCATGTGAAACGCTAGCATGTGTGCTGTTAAGGCCATGTGAAAGATGTACCACGTGACATATGAGTGCGACAGAGATAGATGCATTTTTCGAATCAATGCCATTTAAAATAGGTTCACGTTTTGGATAACATGAAAGCATCATCGGACGCGGTATTAAATTGTACATCCGCTAATGCTTTGCTTTTTTCCGAAAAGACTACGGTCTCTGAGTCGCATTAATTACAGATTTTGGTTACCGACTGAGTCGTTTCACATGTCCTTAAGGTGATGTGAAATACCGCCGCCGGTAATAAAAACTGTACTGCAGGCCATTTTGAAACCGCCGAGAAAGAAGAAAATGGTCTTTCCCTAGGGAATCGACAGCCGCAGGAAAAGACAATTTTCGTTTTCCTCGGCGGTCCGCGATCTTAAAACGGCATGCAGTACAGTTTTTGTTACCAACTGGGTAGGTGGGCGGCGGGTTATACCACATCACCTTAACAGCATATGAAACACTATGGAGTGCGAGAGAGATAGCATCAGTGGTACGCTCAGCGGTGCGACAGAGACACGCTGAGATCGTGTTTCACACATTCTCACAGTGAAGTGAAACACGTTCTCTATTGCTCTCTCACCCTTGTGGCTCCGTCACGTGACTTTCACTTCACCTTAAGAGCATATGAAACACGTTCTCAGCGTGTCTCTCTCGCTTCACTGAGAGCGCCATGGATGCTATCTCTCTCGCACTCCATGGTTTTTCCCCTTTTTTTTAACTTGCTTTACCTGTTTTACCGACGGACCACGACAATTTTTCAGTTCTGACTTAATATTGTTAACATGCTACACATATGCGTCAAATCATGCAGGATTACGATATTAGCATAAACGCTTCGGTGAAAACTTACAAGGAATTAAGAAAACCGAATATTATAGTTTGCGAAAGTGCGTGAACGTAGTGTCACGATTGACGTACAGGTGGCTCTGTATCGTGCCCACTACATTCGTGCCATGTTCACCGGCCCTGATCACCCGTCGCAAGTTGATAGAATGAATGACCAGTTTACATTATGCGTGATTATCTTTTGGGTAAGCAACTTTCCGACGGTTTTGGAATATTCGGAGACCTTCACAGAATCGGCATGCACGCCCTTTTAACGTATGCAAGATCTAGAATTTTTTATATCCAACAAAACGGATGCTGTAAACATTTCAGCAGCCATGTTGGTTTCCACGACTGTTTATAATATTCGATTTTCTTTATTTTTCGGAAGATTCCGACTGAAATTCGAGTGCACGCCGAATCGCTTATGTTATTAAAACAGTGCTGTAAGATTTGAAACGTACGCGTCGCACAGTAACGACGAATAGTGAAAACTAAGAAATCGCCAATTGTCGTCGGTAAAACAGGAAGCTCCAGCAGCCCCTTAAGAGCATGTGAAACACGTTCTCAGCGTGTCTCTCTCCCTCCGCCGAGAGCGCCACTGATGCTATCTCTCTCGCACTGTATAGTGTTTCAAATGCTCTTAGAGTGTATTTACATAAATTTCTTAGCTTCTTAGCCACAAAAAAGTGGGCTGCCGCAGCTATTTGATTGTACGATCAAACGAACTTACCTGTGAAGTTCGATCGTAATTATATGAAGAGCCTCGTTCGAGAAGATTAAATGTAGTAGTACTCGTTTCCAGGGAACTTCACAACGTTTAGAGCTAGGGGAAAAGAAAGTTGGTACCTTTGCTGCTTCCCCTCGCCGCATGCGCGACTGTTTTTTCATATTTTTTAG
>JAPYZD010004804.1:0-10759 GCA_030522725.1 Ichneumoninae sp. B BG-2022a | reverse complement strand
TAGCACGCTAATTTCACTTTTAGCACGCTAATTTCACTTTTAGCACGCTAATTTCACTTTTAGCACGCTAATTTCACTTTTAGCACGCTAATTTCACTTCTCGTACGCTAATTTAAAAAAGTAAATTAGTGAGCTCCGGCGCATGCGCACGCCCTACAGGCATGAAAAATGTCCTTGAGAAATGCTACTTCTCGTGCCTGCCGAGAGTGGCTTAAGTTTCGCATTATTGCATTGTACTTCTCACACGCTTCTGTTGTACTTCTCACACGCTTCTGTTGTACTTCTCACACGCTTCTGTCGTACTTCTCACCCTTCTTTCGCGACTACCCTCTCGACAGGCACGAGAAGTAGCACTTCTGCACTTGTTACAAAAGATACTATTGTATGTCACGAATACCCGAGAGACTGGAAAGGATAGTCTTCTCGCGAAAGTAACTGTTCCTGAACCTATAATGATAGTAAGCCAAGAGCCGTCCCTTCATGTACGGCGGCAGCTGCTTCTGTCTTGTGTAAGCCGACAATTGATTTATGATCTCTTGATACTTCGTCTCGGCGCCCCGGCTACCAGCTTTTATTTGCAGGAACATAACTGCGTGTAAAAAAAAATATGTTAAAGATATAGCTCGAACCCTGCAAGGACCAAAGCCACACAAACTTACTGACGATGTATCCCTCGTATATTCGTCCGAGGATCATGAGTACAGTGCAGACAATCGTGTGACCGTCGGTGCGGGGCTCGATGCCGCCGAAGCCGCTGGCTACGAAGTTCTGCACGACTATGAAGAGGGCGTGACGGTATCTCGACGCTGTATCCTCGTCCGCTATACTCGTCACCCAGTACTCTTCGCACTCCTGCGGATCTCGTACGACGTTGTTACAGAATTTTTTCTTTCCAAGTGAATCGAATGCGAATCATAAATCTTACATCCACGGTGATTCGCAGAACGTACATAACGACGACGGGCGCAACGTAACAGAAACAGGCGAACCAGTGAATAACGTAGAGCGAGAGCACGAGGGTGCTGAACATTTGATAAGTGAAATCGTTGATCTGCAGATGCTGAAAGGTTTAACGCCCAACGTTTAGATTTTTTGTAACGCGTGCATGAAAAGTGATACTTTTCGTGCCCGCCGAGAGTGCAAGTCGCGCTTTACAACCAAGTGGTAGTATTACAGTAGTAAATACTCGGCGCGTGCGCACGTCGGTCCGATCTTTACGCACCCTTAAGCGTGCGTAAAGTACTGTAAGCATCCTGAAGCGTGCGTAAAGTACTTTACACACTCTTAACCCACGTAAAGTACTTCCACACACCCTTAAGCCTGCGTAAAGTACCTTGCACACCCTTAAGCGTGCGTAAAGTACTTTACGCACCCTTAAGCATGCGTAAAGTACTCTACACATCCTTAAGCGTACGTAAAGTGCTTTGCACACCCTTAAGCGTGCGTAAAATACTTTGCACACCATTAAGCGTGCGTAAAGTACTTTGCACACCCTTAAGCGTGCGTAAAGTACTTTACGCACGCTCTCGCTGCACTAGTGTGACGACTTTACAACCTGCGCATAATGTTCGCTTTGGCGCACTTGCATCGCAAATTGCTGTTTAAAAATTGAAAACAGCCGAATTTCTTGCAACTTTGCGAATTACCACGAAGAGTTGAGAGACGTAGGAGTGAAAGGTCGGATATCGTGATATCTTAAGCAGAGGCATGAGATTAATTATAGCGACGAGTCCACTGGAATTTCGACCGGCGGTCTTTCTCCACTCGCGGGTTATGTGGTCGTACGGAAGAGACGTTAGCACGTCCATCAGAAGAAATCCTTTGAGGTAGCTTCTGAAAAGAAGAGTAATCGATTCGTCATCGATCGATGAATCTCCGTTCCACAATGTACGATTCGTACAAATAAAATTCTGTCGTACTTGAAAATTGCCGCTTGTCGGAGATTAATTGTCATTGTCTTCTTTAACACGACGCCGGTTATGCAATTGAGGACAATGTCCAGCCAGAAAAATACATAGAAGACGAGGTTCACTCTGTCGAGGCGCACGACCTCGTAGTCCAATACGACGAAGCTTATCATGAACGGAATGGTCGTAAACGCTATGGCGTAGACGAAGGTCATCACGATTTCCCACAGAAATCTGAATAATAATTGTATATAATAAAGTTGGGAGGTCATCCATGGCATATTTCCCAACGGATTTCATTATCGAAAAAATTCTAAAAAAATTTTTTTTTTTTTTTCGAAAAATCCATTTTCGTAAAAAAAATTTTTTTTTTTTTCGAAAAATCCATTTTCGTAAAAAAAAATGGTAAGGGTACCCCCTTCTCATTTTTTCACTTTCAAAATGGCCAAATATTCTTTTTCGAGATATCGAATTTCTGCCACCGCCATTCGCTTCAGGTGACCCATTTCCACGCAGAAAACCTAAAGCTGGTGCCTTTTTAGAAATTTTAAAAATTGACCATTTTCAACATAGGGAATCCTGTGTTAAATTTTGCGAAACGGCACTTTTTTTCAAAAAATTTCGAGATATCGAATTAAAACCTCCGCCATTGTTTTCAAGTGGCATATTTCCCAAAGGGTCGCATTATCGAAAAAATTCTAAAAAAAATTTTTTCTAAAAATCCATTTTTGTTAAAAAAATTGTAAGGGCTCATTTTTCCACTTTCAAAGTGGCCAAATATTTTTTTTCGAGATATCGAATTTCTGCTACCGCCATTCGCTTTAGGTGGCCTATTTTCGCGCAGAATGCGTGCAATATGTATTTTTTTCGAAATTTTAAAAATTGACAATTTTCAGCATGGGGAATCTTATGTTAATTTATTGTCAATAATAAATAATAATAATAATAAAACATAAATAAGCGAATCTAGCGTAATAATAATATCGGAGACTCATTGGAGTGCAAAAAAAAAATTTACATTATATCTTCGATTGTATTTTTCTGCCCACCTGACAGGACTGCAGGGATGAATGATCCACCAATTCGGCAGGCGACACTGTCTCTTCCTCTCCTTCGTGACCGCCGCCCTGCTGTCGATCCACTGCAAGCACTTGGGATGTTTCTCGCTCATGAGACACCAGAGCTTCCATTTCCCGAACCAGTTCGCGGATCTGACGAACGGTGGCAAAAAGCTCGGCAGTGCCAGATCGGACCTTAGCGTCAATTCGCAATTGTGCACGCTCGGCACGTAATCTCGTTTCATCGTTCCGACGATGTATCAGCAATATATCACGAGATCTCTCGTGCGAAGGGGAATGACTTTCTTCTTTTTCAGACTACATTCACCGTGTGTTCCTTAATTGATCCGTTTCTGTCACTAGATGCATGCGTGATACACACCAGAAATTAAAAAAAAAAATTTCTCTCTAACGTCACTTCCTGTTTGAAAATCTCAGCTTTCAACCGGAAGTAACGTCATACGGGAAAACGTCACTTCCGATCGATAACCAACATTTTGAAACCGGAAGTGACGTATTTCCGGTATGAAGTCACTTCCGGTCGAAAAATGAGATTTTTAAACCGGAAGTTACGGCATAACGATATCTTTCAAATTTTTCTGCGTCGCATCACTTCCGGTTTACAAGTTGACGATATCAAGGGGACGTTTTCTTAATCGTTCGCTGGAATCTATCTCGAATACAGCCACTGATGGAAACATGAATTAACGGAATTGTGAAGTGGTCAAAATAATGTGGTACGTCTCAAATGTATTTGGAATTTCTCTAATGTACCCAGCGACAGAAACGGCTGAATTGAGTCTTACGATTCGTCTTATCATCACATTCATTTATTTCTCAATATACGTCGTATAAAAAGTATCGCGTCTCGATACCGTTGTATACTATTTACAAGTCCTCTACGATCTACATTCGTCGCGATCCTATGGTGTACCATAGGATTAATATCGGTACTGCACGTCGATACACAATTCGCTATTTGTAACGTTTATCGCGATCAGAGTCGCATTTTTCTCGTTAAAAATCCGTACGAACAATTTATCTTCGTCGACGATATAATCCGATCACTAGCGTACATTTATATATATAATAATAACAACACTTATGCGTTCCCTTCGTCGTCGTCGTCGCCTCGCCGACGCAACTTCCCTCCATCAAATCATCTTCGGCAGTATAAAAAATACTCTCTTGTATAATTTTCTTTTTCTGTTTTTTTTTAGTGCAACAATTCGTCGAAGCGCCGGAGGTGTCGATTCAGTGTAGACCGATGCCGAATAATTCCCTGCTCATGCTGTCGGTCCTCGATGCCCGACGCAGCTGACTACGGCGACGAAACTCCTTCCATCAGACGGACGCACGTTTAACCCGGAGGCTGGCTGTGATCGACGGCGGCCTGTAGCCCTGGTAGCCGCTCGAGTCTCGGAGGAGATCGGAATTAGCTGTGCCAAGACACGTGCACGAGCAAACGCTCACACAATCGTCGGTCTCGTGTAACATCGGCACGTGGCCGGCTAGTAGCTTACCGTTTACCGCGACGACCTCGCCGTCCAGCGTCAGAACGTGGTGGGAGGCGGACTGCAACTCGTTGTCGTCCCTCCTCACCTCCTCGGCATTCCTGCAATTTTTTTAGCGGCGATAACAATTTTGCCGGTTTATTAGGCTTATCACGAAAAAAAATTATTATCGTGGTTGGGAGACTCACATCGTCATGAAACGCAGAACGAGCAAATTTATACTCGCTGCGACGACCGCCAGACCGAAGAGGATGAAAACCAAACTCAGTGCCACGTAGCCCGGCTTCGTCGACAATGCTTGGTCGTTCTGGAATGTTTTTAAGTCACTTGTGAATAAGTCATTCACGAATCATTAGACGATTTGCAAATAAAAAAAATAATTTACGAACAAATACAAAAATTTGCCTATAAAAGTAATAATAAAATTTCGAGTAATTATCGAGTAATTATCGTTGCATATAAACGATACCTTATAACTGTATCAATATATAGCATTGGCAATGAATTTCTTTTACTATTAAAAAAATTACAAATTATAAAAAATATAGATTAGATAAAAAAAATTACCAATAAATAAAAAGCAAATATAATAAATATAATGAATGTGAAGAGTGAGAACGGAGTGGGGTTGTTAAAGTTCATCAGGTAGTACCTGCAGAGCGACGTAATCACCGAAGCCGATGGTCGTCAGAGTAACGAAGCAGTAATAAAAGCTGTCGAAGTAGCTCCATCCCTCGTAGCGGGAAAAGACGGCAGCGCCGGTTGTTATTATAATGCTCGATAGCATACCAGTGGCGAGCATGAGATTCATTTCCGTCGCCTCGGTTCTGCTGCAGTTCATGTATCTCTTCGCTCGTCTTATAACTACCGAAGCGACTTTGTTCAGACGTTCGCCAATGCTCTGGAACATCACGAGACCCAGAGGTATTCCGACCATCGCGTAGAGCATGCAGAAAGCCTTTCCCCATACGGTTACCGGGGTGGAATGTCCGTAGCCTGTCGAATGAAGACATTATCACTTTTAAAAAAAATTAATCATAACATTGCACAAAAGTTATTTTTTTCATGAATTTAATTGAAAAATGTAAAATTTAAAATTTCACGAAATTGGTAATTTTTTTTTATTACCTATCATGGCGAGGACGAGTGTGGCGAAGTAAAACGCACCGGCGAATTTCCACTGCGGGCCGGCCTTGTGGGGCTTGTTCTCTATTATAACTATCTCTACCATTCTGTAGTCCTCCTGGGAGATATTGTACTTCTTCATCATGTTCCGTCTCACCTCTCCGCGAAATAAAGTGTTTGTTAAATTTATTTTGTTCGAAGCATTTCTCCTTTTACTAACAGTTTATAGTAAATCCTGGCTCAGAGATCAGAATAATACATTTTATATACATTTTAAAACATAATAAATTTAATTATATTAAGGTGACGTTAACAAAAAAAACACGAATTTGTTTAATTCGAGCAATTAAATTAAATGCTAGAATATGTACTTTTTATTTATTTTTTTACTTCGTCTGAAGGATTTCTCTCTTTAGTATTAATTTAATGAATTATAAATTAAGGTGAAGCTATAAATCCCCGGAATTGTAATTTTTTTTATTTGAACAATCAAAATTACAAGCTAGAATATGCACTTTTATAATACATTACAATACATTTTACACTAATAATAATAAGTGTCGTGCAACAAAAAAGTGTTATAAAAAACCAAAAATTAATAAGATTGAAATAAATCGATTTAATAGTGGCAGTTAAGGTGTATTAACATTACCGGAAAGGAAGTCCCACCGTTTCCGCTCGGTGTCGGACTCCAGAGCGTCGAAGACCGCCGCGCCGATCAGCAGATAGGTAAAAGTGCTCACGACCAGAGCGAGAGTTCTCACATTTTGTTTCTTCATCGCACTCGATCTACTGATTATCCGTCGCCGTCGATTTGCCTAGCTACGACTAAAAAGCTCCGCGAACGGGACCGAGTTTCGTTATTGATATGTATATATATATATATGTATACCCTCGTACGTGTGTCGGACCGAGGTTGAATTCGTCAATAATCGAATTGCAAAGGTGCGCGCACGATCATTCTAAAAAATTGTATAAAACAATTCGTACATGGTAAGTACAACGGGGATGAACCTCCCTCGTCGAGGCCCGAAGCACGAGTCGGATAGATGTACGGAGCCTGGAGCATCGGAGGAGAGCTTGGAAGTATTGATCGGCCGGGCAAGCCCTTCCCATATATCGGCTGCTCGCTCCTCCGAACGGCAAATCTCATTACGCCAGTCCGTCCCCCGCGGCTATCTCGCTTGCAGCTCTCGTCTCGCCCAAGGCGAAATGACCTTCGGGCGCTACTTCCGGTTTAAATAAAGTTCATTATATATTTATTTATCATCGTATATTCTCGGCGGACTGGAAGAGGCTGCGAGAAGCCGGAAAATCGCGGAAAAGCTGAAGATTTCCTTACAGCGTGACCTTAAGAACGAAACTTCTATACTCACTTCTTTGGACGAGATTTTAAGATGCAAAAAATCGTTTCTTCGATTGCAGTTTAGAGACAATGCAGCTCCGCAGATAAGATTGCGCGAGTTGTGCGCTTCTGCGCATGCGCGCGCGTTTATTCTCGGCGGACCTTAGGAAGCGGCGAGAGCTCGTGCATTCTCGAAAGCTGGAGAAGATTTCCTTATCGTTCGTCCTTAATGAATTAGACTACTGTACTTCCTTTCTTGGTCCACGCAATCGACGAGATTTTAAGATGTAAAAAATCATTTTTCTGATCGCAGTTTAGAGACAATGTTCCGCAGATAAGTTAGTGTGAGCGGTGCGCATGCGCACGCGCATGCGCGATCGACGAAATCCTAACCAACAAAGTGAGTTGGTCTCGCCGGTCGATGTTCGCTCGCACGTGTTTTTATTATTGTGGTTTGTTGGATATTTTTGATACCTAAACAGAAGAGTGACAATGACGGAAGTGGAGGGTACTTTGCGACCAATGAACTGCGAGGTAAATCAACTCTCGATGCCAGACGGGTCTTCGATGTTTATGCAAGGTTCGTAAGGACGCGGAACGTGTTTGCTATAATTTCGATGAAAATTGGTAATTTTTACGAATTGACTGCTTTTCAGGCGACACCTGCGTGATGGCCGGAATTTACGGACCCGTCGAGGCCAGATTGCAAAAAATGATGCACGAGAAAGCCAGCGTCGAAGTTGTGTTCAATCCCGTAAAAGGACCGCCTAGTCAGTCATTTGTTTGTTTACATTTGCGCGAAATTTTTTTTATCTCATCAAAAATTTATTCGCCTCCCTGACCAGCCTGAAAACTAATCGGTTAATTGGTGCACCGAAAGGACTGTGATCCTTTTTTTGCCAATATAAAAAATCCGACCGCTATATGTGTCAGATAAAAGGTTGGTTTACGGTTGGATTTTTCCTGAAACAACCCAAATCCCAGCCTTGAGCCAAGAGCTATCGGTGCACTTGACATAGAGTTGGAAATTGCGTTGTTTCAGGAAAGTCCAACTGCAAAACAACTTTCTATCCGGTGCGTGCTGTTAAAAAAAATTCTACTTTTGTACCGGACTTTTTGTAGGTTTATGCAAAAACTGATACATTAAATTCAATGTACAATTGTCATGAAAAATTAGTGGA
Source organism: Ichneumoninae sp. B BG-2022a (assembly GCA_030522725.1). Lineage (NCBI taxonomy): Eukaryota > Metazoa > Arthropoda > Insecta > Hymenoptera > Ichneumonidae > Ichneumoninae sp. B BG-2022a. Next base: position 2,629 of record JAPYZD010004804.1, on the reverse strand, counting down.
CTTTTAGAGTGAAATTAAAGTAAATTATTGGAATTAATGTATTTTTACACTAAAATTTAAGTACAGCATTTTTAAAGTTTCAAGTATACTGTACATTAATTTTTCATCACAATTGTATGTGAAATTGAATATATCAGTTTATGCATAAAAACTTCCAGTACTACTACATCTAATTTCATGGGAATTTTTCTTACAGTGCACATAATTCTTACTATTATGCTTGGCTCTGAAATATCAACCAAAGCCCAACCTCCAGAAGGTTGAGATCAGAGTCGGTTCGGTGCAGCAATCGACTGATTGAGTTGAAGTAGACTGTTAGAAAACACTTCAAATCTGACCCAAAGTTTCACAGCGGGTTGATCCGCGAGGCTATTTATTTGTTTATTTACATTTCCGCAAAAAAAATGAATTTCCTCACTGGTCGGCTACAATTAAGCTTTGTTTTATGATTTTAGGCATCGAGGACAGAACGAAAGAGCTGTACATAAAGGAGACCTGTGAATCGTCCATTATAACGACTCTGCATCCGAGCACAGCTATATCCATAAACATCCAAGAAATGCAAGACGCCGGCGGAGTGGGTAGAATATTTTCCGTTTTCAAAGCCATCTCCGCAGCCCGCTGAATTTCGTTATTTTTTGTATCCTTTCAGCTGTTAGCCTGCGCGATAAACGCGGCCTGCATAGCGCTCATAAATTCGAGCCTTTCCATGAAGTACACTATAGCGGCTGTGACTTGCATGATAGACGAAGAGACCGGAGATGTGCTTCTCGATCCGGACGAATCTCAGCTCCAGAACGCCAGAGCCTCGTTCACGTTCGCGTTCGACAGTATAAAGAAAAATCTCGTCTGTTGCCAGACGACCGGACGATTTACCGAGAAAGAATTTCTCGATTCCATGGACAAGTGCAGAGAAGCTAGCCGACATGTATTCGATTTTTACAGAGATATCGTTAAGAAATACGCTAATCATATATGAAATTCATATGTTTTTATTTCAATATACATACGCTTGATTAACGTGGTCGGAAGACATTTTTTAATTACTATCTCCAAAAGCCGATTGATTGCTGAATCGTTTTAGAAAATATCTATGCATCATTAATTCGAGTACCTTATCCTACGCGCGTCAGTTTTACGCGCGTTAAATTTTGTTTGCACACTTTGTTACAAACTCCGCGAAATGCGATTTCGAAATTCCCGCCATTTTCACGGCACCGCCGGAGTCAAATCGCTGCGCCGATCCGATCAGCTGTTCGCTCGAATGTCATCGACACATGTAATCGCCGTGCGGGTTACGAAACTCTACTCACGACATTCTTAATTCTTTAAAAGTCCTCGTGTTTTCGTTCGATCGACGGTGTTTCTCTATAAAACGATCTTCGAAACGCGATTTCAAAATTGCCGCCATTTTCGTGGCACCGCCTAGTCAAGTTGCTGCTCCGATCCGATCAGCTGTTCGCTCTAATGTCATTGACACAACAATTCACACATGGCTCCCCGTGCGGCCTACGAAACTCTATACTCCGATAATTTTTGACTCTCAAAAGTCCTCCTGTTTTCGTTGGATCAACGATGTTTCGCTATAAAAAGGCCTTCGACGTTTGAGCGTTCTTGCATATCAAGAAATCTGTATTCCCAAAAACAAGGCTTCAAAAATGATGCAACAATACATGAAAGAGCTCGAGCAGGTGAGTTAAAATAATCCAATAATTTCGTAACAAATTTATTTTATTTTCATTGATTCGTCTTTGTTTTCAGGAGCCGTTCGATCCGGAGGAATTCGTCGAGCGGCTGGCGTGGCGAACGGTGAACGACAACAGCAAGGAGGGTTCGAAGGGATCGTTCGATCCCGTTCTCGTTCACGAAACGTTTCTTCACGCTATAAAGGACCTGCAAATATTGCAAGAGCGCCAGCAGAAGAAGTGCGAGAAAATTGAATCGTCGGTGAAGGACGAGGAGACGAGGCACACGTTCGAAGTTATAGAGCTGCAGGACAGAAACAAACACGCCATAGATCTTTTTCATCAGCTGGACGAGAGAATAAATTCGGTCGCCACGAAGGTTCTCCATCTGGGGGACCAATTGGAGAGCGTCAATACGCCTAGGGCTAGGGCGGTCGAGGCGCAAAAATTGATGAAGCATTTCGCCGAATTTCTGAGCCCCGGACCACTCACCGATCCAATATTCACGGACAAGTCGACGGTGAGAAACTCGTCGCTCCGAACGGCCGGTGATAAAGATTGTAATGCATTTTTTTTCGATCGTGCTGATTGCGTCGGAGCGACGTTATTTTGCCGATACTTCAATCGGCCGAATCGACGGATGGCCGGAAGTCTTATGTCCGAACGCACGTCTTTTGAATCGTCAAACTTTATTCTTTTGAAACGTAAATCTTTATTCTTTTGAAACGTAAAACTTTATTCTTTTGAAATGTAAAACTTTATTCTTTTGAAATGTAAAACTTTATTCTTTTGAAACGTAAAACTTTATTCTTTTGAAACGTAAAACTTTATTCTTTTGAAACGTTAAACTTTATTCTTTTGAAACGTAAAACTTTATTCTTTTGAAACGTAAAACTTTATTCTTTTGAAACGTAAAACTTTATTCTTTTGAAACGTAAAACTTT
>JAPYZD010004803.1:0-15231 GCA_030522725.1 Ichneumoninae sp. B BG-2022a | reverse complement strand
CATTATTATTATTATTTATTATTATTTATCATTAATTATAATAATTTATTATTATTAATTATAATTATTTATTATTATGATTATTATTATTTATTATTAATTATAATTATTTATTATTATTTATTAATTATAATAAACTAAAATTAATTAGAATTATTTATTATTCATTATTATTATTATTTATTATTAATTATTATTATTATTATTTCTGATTATTTATTAATTATAATAAACTAAAATTAATATTATGAATCATTATTATTAATTATAATTATTTATTATTATGATTATTATTATTTATTATTTTTTTAATTACTATTATAATTATTATTATTTATTATTATTTATTATTATTTATTATTAATTATAACAATTTATTATTATTAATTATTAATTATAATAATCTATTTTTATTAATTATTATTATTATTATTATTATTATTATTATTATTATTATTTATTATTAATTATTATTATTATTATTTATTATTAATTATTATTATAATTATTATTATTATTATTAAACAAAAAAATTTATATATTTTTTTTTTTTTAAAAATATTAATAATTTAAAGTTGATTGTAGTCAATTGTAATTAATTATAAATTTATATTTTTTTAAAACATTTTTTTTTTTTATAAATAATTCTAAATTTATTAATAGCAAAGTGTTTCATTTTTTTTTTCATATTTACTTCAATAATACAAAAAAAATCTAGAATTAAAATATGTATGTAATCTGGCGATATTTGCTGAAAAGTTTAAAAGAACAATATCATAAATAATTCATTCTATTTTTTTACTTTACGACTACTCAAAAATTTTTATTAAAAAATAATTCAATCAATTAAAGATGACCAAAAAATGACATTTTTACAAAAACTTTTTTCATAATTCTAATTGGCTCTTTAATCTTTGAAAATCTGGTGTAATCAAAAATCGTGGTAGTGCTTTGTACGGTCTGCTGTCGTGCTATTATGTCAAAAGCAGAAGTTACGCGATATAATAATAAAAACTCTGACAATAATAGAGAATTGGGTGTTATCCCAGTCCGATAATATGCCGCTGACAATAATAGAAAATTGGGTATAGTCCCTGCTCTTTTTTAATATGCCTCTTTAATTGTTTCGCCCGCATCAATATGGTCGCCAAAATATCCTGATGACAGCCGAGCGACTTTTGGGTATTACCCCCTCACAAATATATAAAGCTTTCACAAAAGAATTATTATAATGTTAAGAAAATTTGTCACACATTGTTTGTTGTTCGGCGGGTGTCAACTAATATAAAAAATTATAGTCTAAAATATTTTGACTAACCTGGATATTTGAAATCAGGATTTGGTATGAATTCATTTTCAATAAACATAAATGAAATAATATAAGTTTTCAAGAAATTTCGTCTTTCTTGCCATTCTAGATTATTACTTGCTTTTTTTAAATAATCACGAAATTTATCATTAGAAACAACACATCCATTATGTTCAAGAGCATAGGTTAATATATACGCATCGTCATAATCATTTGGAGGTGTTGTATATAATATTCCTTCAGATTTTAATTGTTGTAAAGCGATTATACCATCCGGTACTTTTTTCAGATCTACTTCCTCTGGACGTACAGAAGCTACTCTCTTTTTTTCACTTGCATAATTAAAATCAATTTCTTTATCTGTTACAATAACAATAACCTAAAAAAAATAATTATAAACTAAATAAACTTATGATTTTATTAGATCATTATTTTATATATTAAATAAATACCTTTGCTCCTTTTGCTCGAAAATATTCAACAGCTATTAAAATTCCTTTACATGAATAACGTTTTCCAGCACCATGTCTTCTAGCAACATTAGCACCATCAATAACAATTAAACGTCCTGTTAACGATTCTGTTTCACGTTTTTTATTTGTGAAAACATTTTGTCTTTTCGGTAAAACAACTTTTGGTTTGGATCTTAAAGGTTTACTTAAACGTAATAATCCTCCACGTGGTCGAAAGCCTCCAACATTACTTATTTTTTCGGGTTGTTGTTGTTCTTGTTGTTGTTCAGGCAAAACATTCTGTAATTGAACATCACCAACCAACAAAAATATTCTCGCACATCTTATATGTGTCGCAGAAATATGTTCAGGTCGCTTTTGATTTGCAATAAATGTCGTTGTTGTTGCTGTTGGAAGGAATTGATCAGATGATAATTCACTCGAATTACTACTATTACTACTACTGCTGCTTTCGGATTCTGTATCTGTACTTTCCTCATGTATGTTGATAGATTCCTCTGGTTGTTCTTTGATTGTTATGTCTTCTAATTGATTTTCATTTTGTAACCGAATTGAGTGAGATTTTTCATTTGATTCAACATTGAATACAAGGGGAGTTGGGACATACCCACATAACCATGTATCTTCAGGTAATGAGTATTGTAATAAATTATCTAAAAACAAAAAAAAAAAAAAAATTTCCAACAAGAAAATTATTTCAAAAATTTTTTTTTGAAATTCTATTTTATACTTACGCGTTATTTCTTCTAATGAAATTTCTTGCAGCAATTTATCTAAAAACTCCACCATTGCATTTCTCACAGATAAGGCTGAAATATCGTCTTGAAGTAATCCCGTTGCAGCTAACCATATTGTTGCAAGACTAGCCGGTGCAAGTAATGGTGATAATGGTGATAGACCAGCAGTTAAAATTGTTGATGTCATGTTGTAAAGTAAATCACAAGATAAACGCAAACGCTCATTTTGAGATATAAGGTCGGATAAATCAGTGGAAAAATCTAAATAAAAAAAATTTAAAAAAGAATAAAAAAATTAGAAAATTGATTATCTTACGTTCAGAAAATGCTTCAATAGAATTATTATATTTTTCTTTTATCATAATGCGAGTCGTTGTATATGTGGATTCTTCTTCAACAGCTAGAATAGCTGTAGTACTTACTCCTAACTTAATACTATTTACTACTTCACTTATAGAATCTCCTATTATTGCAGTATCAACCCATAATCCGGAGCTTTCAATAACAACTAAAATTGTTAGACAAAAAGCTAATAAAACATATATAAATAATATAAATACCTTTGAAATAAAGGTCGGGAGATGCATTTGTTGTTGTTGTAATTGTTGTATTTAATGCTGTAATTACGCTTAGTAATTCATCTGCATATTGATCTAATCGTACTTTTGAATAAAGTGATTGAATAATAAGTAGAAATCTAAAAAGTAATTAATTACAAGAAAACTTACTTTCGGACGAAAGTTGTTTCTGCATTATCTCCTCCTTCGATAGGTGGAGAAGCAAGTAAAATTGTAACAGCATCATTGTTTGGATATCTAAACATTCTAAAAAAAAATAAATACAAAAAAAAAAAATAAATACAAAAAAAAAAAATAAATACGAAAAAAAAAATTTTTTAGTTTTTTATTGCTTACGTCATTGTACTTCTAAATGTATCTAAAACTTGTCCCAAGATATCACCTTTATATGAGCTTAGATAAGCCCATTGACTGAACAAATGTCCTTCCTAAAGTTATAATTTTAAAATTAAAAATTTTTTTCAGAAAATTAAAATTGTATTGTTTATCTTACTTGAGCAAAAAATTCACGAGCTTGAAAATACCATTGATAACTCGAACGAAATGGAAGGTCCGAGGAATTGTTGTCTCTCGCTTGTAAAAAATGAAGATCTCTATATCTGTGTAAATCTCCAAGGATCACACAAACTGAACATAGAAAATGCCTTGCTTCTTTACAACGTTCAGGTCTTGCTTTAACTCGATTAAGCATAGTCTCAAAGTAGAGAAGTCCACTTTCTAGGACACTAAGTAATTCGTGACCGGAAGGTTGTTGTTGCAACTGACTTATACTAGAATAAAAAAGTCGAAGCCATATGGCATGTAAAAGCCTTCGACATAAGGCATCAGGGTAACGATTGTAGAGTTCATGTTCAAAAGTAGATGCTGTTAGAGGTTGCGTCGTTGTACGACTAGCAACGCTTGAATTTTCATCCTCGTCATTAGCAGCAGCAGCAGCAGCTGTAAAGCTAGATGAGGACGTTGGAGGAGAAGGAGAAGATGATGAAGAAGATTGGGACTCCTCAATGCTTTCACTCGAAACAGATACAGCAGAAGATTGTAAAGAGGACTCCTTGATGCTAACGTTTAACTGACGCGGTATGGGTAACTTTTGATCATCAGGTGTGCTTGCTTTGTTCAGTGCTGCTCTTGGAGCGACGACCACTGATTGAGCAGCAGTATCATCAAAGAGGCTCTTTCTATTTAAGCAGGGCACTTGTAAGTCAGCTCTCATAACTCCTGATTTTAAGATTTTGCGCTCAGTCATGTCCGGATCGATGACAGAGGTAACATGCTGAACCAAACTTGCGCCTCCTGGCGTGACTTCTTTGTACGCTCTAATTGATTTTGCAGCTGCCGCAGCATCAACCCGGTCTTCGTATTCAAACTCATAATCACCGATTTTGCCGTAGCGACCGAATAATTCCACTGGCGGCGGTCTTTTGGGCCCCTCTAAAGGTCGTTTCTTCGGTACATAAAGCGGCCGATCAGCTCGGCGAGGTCGACGAGGTGGAGCTGTACATTCACTCTCCATTTAATTATTCATTTGAACCAGGCGCACTGATAGGCTGCGTTCAGATTTCATGTCATAAGTGATGATGACTGATGGATAAGGTTCGCGTCTTTACTCTTGGCGAGGCATCCCTGATAGCCGAAAAAACATCTATAGTTCATGTTCATGCGCAGCAGTCGATGCCCAGCATTAAGAATCCATCATTTGTATGTTGCAAGTGACTTCTAAAATAACCAGGGCAGCGTGGGTCCATTTGAACGTGGATGTTCCACTCCAGTGCCGCTGCACTTGACAAAATTTCTTTTAGAAGAACGCATTGCAGTCCCCCATGTTCCATTCTGGCTATCTGAGGGTGCGCAATATTAGCGAGCTCAAACTTTAGAAGATGGTCTTCGTGAATTAGTAAAACTTGAACGTGAAACTAATGAACTGCAACCCTCTCCTCACCCCTGCTTCATCGAAATTGGACAGTTTTTTATAAACAGGTGAATAGATATAAACAAAACCATCAACAGCAAATAGCAAAAGCAACTCCTGGGCTCTTGAACCAAGTCCTCAACGAACACGGGAGAATGTCATACAATTGTTTGAGGATCTGATTGCAATAAGGAAAGCAAAACTATCATCTTGTAGGTTCTGAAAAAGATTTTATGATTAGGCAATCAAACATTGTTAAAGAACAGATTAGCAGCAACAACGTTGCTCGCAACAATGGAGCGTGAGCGTTTGGGGTTAGCAGCAAAAAAATAAATTTGTTCTTGATAGTAATATTGGTCTCTCATATATTAATCGATTAGCAAGTAGAAATAAAACTGCATGTACTGGTTAGTCTCAATAACCAAAGAAAATTTTCTGTAGATGGTCTTGAAGAAATTTTGGCTTCATTAAATGTTTTTAATGCAGAGAAACATTTCCAATGTAAAATGATTTTAATTTAATTACATTTTTTTTCTAATTAGTACTTTCTAAAGCTCAAGAGCTTCGTTTTGAGATATAAAAATTTCATATAATGATTTAAGAAAAGAATCTTGCCACAAAAAACATTTATTTTGAGATATTTGGATTTGAAAAGATTATATAAAAAAGTCATATTAATTACATAATTTGATGATAATAATTTCAGAACATTAATTTGATAATTATAATTTTAAAACATTAATTAAAAGATAATAATAATTTAAAAGTATAAATTTGATAACGATAATTTTAAAAATATTAATTTTACAATTTTAATTAATATTCATTTGAAAAATTAAATATGATTATATAAAAATTAATTCTTATTTTTAAATTTTATTTTAATAACATTTATTAAATAATAGAAATTAAGTTTGATTATTTATATAAGTTATATATGAATTTATTATTGTGAAATTATATGATACTTCAAGTGATAAATTAATAAAATATTTTCAAATAAATCGAATATGACATTGGTAGAAAACCAGAGATTTTCTAGATATTCTATCAGCCAAAAGTTACTGAAAAAGGTATAACGAAAATATAATAATTCAATGATTTTTGATAAATTTATCTTACTTTGTGATGATCCCCCAGGTGGTTGATGAAGTCTCACAGAGCTGTGACTTGTCCCAGCTGTTACTCCTACGGCTGTTAAATAATTAGATTGTTTAACAGCAACATCAGGAACGTTATTTTTTATTGCTACATTTTTCAACCCCGATATTTCTAGTGACTCTTTTTTTGATGTACTGCATTCAATTATATTCCCATTCTCTTTCTCATCTGTTTTTGGGGCACTCGTATGTTTTTTGCCTTACAATGGTTATCAGCCACCAAACTTATATTATCTTTGCCGCCAGGTGCTTCCCACAGGCGTATGCTTGGCTTTTGTCGGATAAATTGATTATCTCGCGCCTCTGATACCACACATAATTAATTGTCTCTCGTGATTAGGTTCAACTATTACCCATTTTTTTGGTAGATAAACAGCACAGACAATTTGTATGTATTGTGTCTCGGGAGTCTAATGAATTGAATAAACATCTTATTACATTTTTGCGGAATTCTAGCTATGAATTCTGTTCCGGTAAATAATTAGGCACGGTCTAATTTAATGTCGCATTTATATCGTGAATTAGGTCCGAATTCCGATTATGTAGATCGCCAGTCTAGTAAGTTTGTGTCGGCACTATGCAAACTTTACAGAACTGACACCGTCGGAATGGCGTGCAAAATTGAGAAGCTCAACTACCGTATATGTTGGCAATTTAAGCTTCTACACAACTGAAGATCAAGTAAGCAACAGTAATTAATGCATGACTATGCATACAGATATACGAATTATTTAGAAAATGCGGAGATATAGATTTGATTGTGATGGGACTCAATCGATTACATAAGAGTCCATGTGGATTTTGTTTTGTTAAGTATGTATGATAAATTATATAATCAATCAATTAGATATTACAATCATGCCGCTGCAAACAAAGCCGTCGAGTTTTTAAATGGCGTACAATTTGATGAAAGATTTATACGTGTTGATTGGGACGGTGGAGATGGTGAGAACAATAATATAATATATTATAAAAAAAGGCATTTTGGATATAAATCGTCGATTTGGTCGTGGAATACATGGAACTCAATGGCGAGATGAATTTAGGTAATTACATTTTTCTAAATAAATAAATTTTTTCCTAGGCAAGAATTTGACGCAGGTAGAGGTGGTGAAGGCGGTGGAATTGATTATAAACCACGTGTTATGAAACGTAAACACGAACGTTGGCAACAATATGGAGAACAAGAACGTAAACGTAGATATCGGTTTTGAATGAAAAAAAAATTTTTCCTATCTGTGACTGAATATGATCTTCCAAAAATCCATCTTTTACATACCTTTAATTGCAGCGATAATATGCGAAATTATACGCAGAAAATTATCAGACAAGGTCAAAAAAAAATTTACTTGAATTTATATTTTCAGATTATAAAATTAATTTTACCAAATCAATCATATCAAAATCTTAGAGTTAAAAGAAAAATAAATAATGGTGCTATCATCAATATTTTAGTTTTTTTATTTCAGAATTGAATCAATTATGCGAAGTTAATGCAGTAGCTTTGACTCATGCATTATTTGTTACACCTCTGGCTATTTATTGTTTCGCATTTGATAAATCATTAATTGATGATCCTTATCACGGAAAATCAAATTTATTTAATATATTATGTAAATGGAAAAAAACTTCTTTATATAATAATTAGGTTTAATAATGAGTGGTTACTTTTTTTGGGACATCATAATTTGCATTGGGAAATTAAAATTATATGGAATTGGATTTTTAATACATGCTATTGTATCTTTTTCAGGTGTTTTATTATTTTATTTTTTTTAATTTTTTTTAGGTTTATATTCTCAAGCTTTGATTAAAGAAACTCAACTTGCATGGTTTACTGCACTTATAATGGGAAGTGAGATTTCAACACCTTTATTACATATACGAGGTTATCTTCTTAAAGCTGGTGCTGCCAAAAGGTAGATTTTATTATAAATTTTTTTTCATTAACAGTCTTTACTTTAAAATAATAAATATTTTATTTATTATGACATTTGTTACTTATCGCCTTGTTTTTATCGAAGCTGCGGCTTTTTATCCGTTAGTAAATGGTTTATATAAAAGTCATATTCAACTTAGTCTAATTCGTACAATATTTCTCGTAGGCTTTTCTTAATAATATATTTTCTGTGATAGTCAACATTAATTATTATCTGGTTGATCCTCAATTATTTTTGGGCATACTTGATGTTGAGAGGTCAATTACGAAGATTATTTAATATCAATAGTAATAAGAATGAATAAATTTGATGATGATTTTTTTTTGACAAACATCCAAATTTTTCTTTGCCTGATGGGCGTTTCAGGTTTATGGGATCTTGTTGCTTCTTGTGGTTGCCGCGTCAATCCAGACACTCTTGAGGGCCGTATTGCTGCAGTTGACAGCTCAATATGGCTTGTCCAATTCATGAAAGCGTTAAGAGACGGGAGTGGGAATATGGTCCCTGGCGCTCATTTAGTTGGATTTTTTCGCCGCATATGTAAACTATTATATTTTCGAATCAGACCAGTTTTTGTGTTTGATGGTCCACCTCCCGCCTTGAAGTTAGCTACGCTTTTACAGCGTCAACATATAAGAGATCAACAAGAACGCAATCTTAAACGTGGTGCCGAAAAACTCTTGTTTAATAGGCTTAAGCTTGCGGTCGTTCAAGCTGCACGGGAAACCAAAGAGCGCAAAGTTGCTGCAAGTGCATCAACCTCATCTTCAACCGAAAAGGCAAATATAGAGAAAGAGACATCAGACAGACCATCCGTCTCGCAACCTCCTCCTGAGGGTAATTTCTACGACGATTCCGCCGCTGCAGATGATGATAGTTATATTGCGCAATTAGATCTGCTAGATGGGAATGATGGATTATCAAATGCGGCTGCCCGCCGTGCGAGAAGAGTTGCTTATTATGAGAGCATTCCTTCTGAATTTGCGTAAGTTTTATTTCACGTAAAAGAATTGCTGCAGTGGGTTTCTTGCAGGACGCCGACGTTTAGATGATATAAGTATAGAACCAACGGGTGTTCGAAGTTTACTCGATATGCCTTCTAGCAGTAGCGGTAGATTACTTAAATCTGACGATGGAAGGTAAAGTTTCTTTTAGCATAATATCAATCAAGAAAACCGCATCCACAAACTGCGAAAATTTTTCGAGAGCCCCAAGATTTTAAGGGTGAATGGTTTTTAATTTATCTTTTCGTAATATAGAATATCGAGTTATTGGTAATGATGGGGAGGAGAAATTCATACCTATACCACTTGATTCTTCAATTGATCCTGAAGTTTTCAAAAATCTTCCTCCTAAAATGCAATATTCTGTGAGTATGACTCTAAAATATAACAGTTAGTCAGATTCTGTGCCAACTTCGAGATGCCTGGTTCAACGAAGCCCGATATTCATCTGTACAAGCGAAAGATGATGTTACTGCATTTAGTAATATACAACTTGAAGCATTTTTACGTCATGTCTCGACTTCAAAGGTACAAGTTTACAACTCTTTAAGTCGTTTAGCCTCCAAGCATGATTCGCAGAATGTGTGCCAATTTTTGGCACATCTGAGTTGCACAAAGTTGCATTGATCATATGGACAATAATTGCATGCAAATCATTGAAAATTAGTCTATTTTATCTGCAACGGCTCAATACTCTTGCAAAGTATAGGTTTGCATGACTGGCGTTACATATAATGTTTTTTATTTCTTATATTTTGACTGCAGCGAATTCAATGAAAATTTTCTGACGATGCGCGCCTCAGGAAATAGATAAAGCTAAGAAAGCTATGGCAGCTGAAGTGCATGCTCAAGTTACCTCGCAATCTGGTGTGGATGATGATGACAGTGAAGCGCCGCCGCATGGAATGCTTTATGAATCATCAGCAACAACTCAAACTCCTTCAGAGTCTATTCTAAGGCTACCAGCCTCCGGTGTTCTACCTAATGTTTTCTCGCAAGAGGACAATGTATATGAACGAAAACGCAAGCGGCGAAAAAAAGAAGTACCGAACTTTGATGCACCAATGTTTCTCGAACCCTTGAAAGGTGTAGCAAGGATTGCATTGAGCAGAATGTCCGCGACAGAATTGAAACAGTTGGGTGAAGAAATCGAAGCCCAGAAATCTAAATCTATTTTGCATGGAAATCCTTTTGATGCTTGGAAGGCAATGTCAGACTCGATCACAGATGAAGCTCAATCAAAAGAATGTCCGGCTCAAGAAATGCCGAATGAAAATATTGATGAAGATCCATACGCGGTTCTTGAGAGTGACGACATTTTCGGAGAGTTGAAAGATTCTTCAGAGCCTAAGAGGAATTCTGAGAATTCTTCAAGTATTGACGTAGATATAGATGGGGAATCTGCAAGTGCATACAATGAAAAGAAGAATTCTTTTCTTGCATCTCCTGAAAATGAAGCATCCTTGATTGCATATCCTAAAGATACTGAAGCCTTATTGTCTTTCACGAGCGAAAGGTCTTCAACTGAGTCTGCAGTCAAATTTCTTGCGAATGCAAATTCTTCAGTTGAATCTCCTCAAGAAGAAAGATCCTCAATCGTAATTCCTAAAAACACCAAATCTCCAGTTGCATCTCCTCAAGATGTCGAATCTTCAATTTTGCCTCCTCAAGTTGAAATTCCTTTAATTGCATCTTCTCAAGAAGAAAGATCCTTAATCGAAATTCCTCAAGATGAAAGACCTTTAATTGCATCTCCTCAAGATGTCAAATCTTCAATTTTGCCTCCTCAAGATGAAAGACCTTTGATTATTGCATCTCCTCAAGATGTCAAATCTTCGATTTTGCCTCCTCAAGATGAAAGACCTTTTATTGCATCTCCTCAAGATGTCAAATCTTCAATTTTGCCTCCTCAAGATGAAAGACCTTTAAGTGCATCTCTTAAAAGTGTTAAATCCTCAGTTGCATCTCCCCAAGATCATAGATCTTCAATTGCGTCTCCTGAGGATGGAAGTGCCCTGATTGCTTCTATTCAAGATCGAAAGCCTCTAGAGGATTCGACTTTGATTCCTTCAGATTTGAAATTTAAAAATAAAAAAATTAATCTTGTGAAAAAAAAAATAGAATCTCCGTCAAAAGAATTTTTTGAAGATGATTGGGGAGATGTACAATTTATAGATGCATTTAATTCAAAAAATGTGGGACAACAATCTTCAAGCGATTCATTCCCGACCAAACAATCATTGGAAAATTCATTTAAAGAGGATAATATTAATTTAAGTGAAGTACATAAAAATAACAAAGATAATATTGTCTTAGTAAAAAATGTTGCAGAAAATGAACCTTTCATAGTTGAAAAAAATATTCAAAATAATAATATAATTGAATCTTCAACATCAAGTGATGATATATCACAAAAACATTTATCAGAAGTAAAATTTTTCAAAAAATAAAATATATTTACAGATTGGATGGAATAGTGATATTGATTTATTTTCTAATAAACTTGTAAGTAAAAATTGTTTTCATTATTTTTATATTTTTTTATCTAGAGTGAGGAAAAAGATCAAATTGAAGCTGACATCTTATTATTCAAACGTGCAGCAGAAACTGTAACTCCCGAAATGCAAGAAGATGTAATTATTTTTAAAAAATAATATTTTTCAGATACGGCATCTTTTAAATTATTTTGGTATACCATATATAATTGCACCAGCAGAAGCAGAAGCTCAATGTGCAATATTAACTTCACTTGGATTATGTGATGCTGTAATTTCAGATGATTCAGATAGTCTTGTTTTTGGAGCAAAAGAAGTAAAGTTATCCATTATTTTTTTTTGTTTTAGATTTATCGAAAATTTTTTGAATCAAAAGCATCAGTAGAAATGTATGAACAAGAAACAATTAAAATTAAATTAGGATTAACAACAGAAGATCTAATTTTATTATCCATACTTCTAGGTTGGGCAAATATTTTTCTCTAATACGCCATATTTTTTTTTCATTTTAGGTTGCGATTATACTACTGGTGTAAATGGTGTAGGAATTGTTAATGCTATAGAAATATTGAAAGTATTTCCGGGAATGTCTGGTCTTAAAGAACTCAAAAAATGGGCAACAAATGTTCAACGTATAACGTACGGCATATTTTTTTTATAAATTAATTTAGGGATGATCCAGGTATAGATCCTCAAGATGCCCCAGAAAAAATTATTTATAAAGAGACACATAAAAAATATAGATTCCAATGGTTAGCAAAATACTATTTATTATAAATAGGTCTTTTCCCGAAATATTCCCAAATCAAGAAGTTTGGGACAGTTTTACTAAACCACTGGTAGATAAATCATTAGAAAAATTTTCATGGGGAGAAATTGATATTGAGGGTATATATAATCTTCTCAGTAAAAAAACGGGAATGACACGTCAAGCAGTAAGACATTTTTTTTATTATTTTTTTTTTTTTCTGTATATATCATTTTTTATAATTTTATTTTTTTTTTTCTGTATATATCATTTTTTATAATTTTATTTTTTTTTTTTTTTTCTCTTTAATTCAATTAATTTTGATTTTTAGGTTGATGACACGTTACGACCCGTAATTAAACAACGACAAATTCGTCCTCTTAATAAAATCACTCGACAATTAAGAATGTCCCAATTTTTAAAAAATCCCGAAGCTGTTGCAGAAATACGTTCAAAACGAATGTTACGTGTGCTTGAAGATAAAAAAAAAACGAATAAACAAAATATAAAGAAATCAAAAAAAAATCAAGATGCCTGGTCAGAATTAGAAAAAGAATTTAATTAATTATTATTTAAATTTCCCAAAAAATGTCATTAATGATGATTGAGGAGAATCTTTACATATTAAATTCTTAGATTTTACTTTTGGCTTGTCACAAACTATTTCTTCAAATTTTTCTCCGGGTTCAACGACTGCAAAAATTAATTTTTTAATTCGAAAACTAACTTATATATTTTCCTTCTTTTTTGAAACTATCCATTGGGACCTTCAAAATATTATTCATAAAATGAATTGCTTACCTTTACACGTTTTGTATATGTCGTATCTTTTTTATTTTCTTCATTCCAAAAAATTTCATTCACTGATTTTTTTAATGAATTATTGAATTCTTTTTTTTCTGCTCCCGCTCCATCATTTTCATCATTAATGCGTTTACGTTTTTTAACAAAATTTTCTTCAGAAGGCAACTTATTATTAGATGAATTTGATTTTGATTTTCGAGTTGATTTTTTATTTTCTGTACTATCAGAAATCTGAGCAACTTGATGATCGCAGTCACTTTCTACGCTTGACACAAAATGAGCTGTCTCAATAATACCAGCGGACTTCAAAAGACTACCTGTACCAAGACTTTGAGCTGATATTGATGGACTACCTGTCTCAAGACTTTGAGCTGATATTGATGGACTACCTGTCTCAAGACTATGACCTGACACTGGAGGTCTAGCTATTCTAAGACTATGAGCTGATTTAGGAGGACTAGCTGTCCTAACACTGTTAGATGATTTTGGAGGACTAGCTGTTCTAAGACTGTAAGCTGATTTTGGAGGACTGGTTGTCCCAAAACTATGAGCTGATAATGTTGGGGGACTGATTGATTCAAGGGAATTGGCTGATTTAAGGGGTCTCTCATTAGTTTGATTTGTCGATTGAGAACTCAAAATTTTTGGAGAATCAACACCCTTATTCCAAATCCTACGGGATACTTGACGAATTTTTCCCAGTATAAGCGAAACACTGAAAAATCTGAATATGTCAAAAAGGTGATTCACGAACTAAAAAGGTATCCAGGGCTGGGATTCATTTGAATTCCAATCAGGTAATTGAGATTGGATAAAATTGTTTTCCTGAAAAATTTGAAGATTATATAAAATGTCGTAACTCGTTGCCATTGACTATATGCATCTGTAGAATAATGTTTGCTGACACTTGTTACAGCTATGAAGTCTACTTCAGGTGTTCTTGTCAAAAATTCTGAAAAGATTAAATGTCTATCTAAAATGCATGCACTAACCTTCAAGATGTTTGACTCCCGCTATATTTTTATAATGATAACCATCAGCCCTTTTAAATGATACAACAAAAGTACAATGGACTTGATCGGCGCGTGAATCGGCATATGCTGCTAACAACCTGTATTTTTACATAATGTTGCGACGCACCTTTGTGCTGCTTTTGGTGTGATTTTTAGATCTTGCGATAATCTTGTAAAAGTTAACTGCGTTTTTTGCATTATCGATAAATAGCGAACCTCGCATTGTTCAGAATTCAAATAATCATCTATCAAATCATTAAGCTCATTTTGTGTTGATGCAACAAACATAACTGATCAGGTTCAAAAGAAAATTACAACTATGATTGTGGTGGAAGAAAAGTTGTTGCAGCTGTTGGTATTGTTTGTTCTGGCAAACGTTCAACTATATTCTTGATTTCTTCAGAAGTATAAACATGAAATCTTGAAATTATTAAGTTCTTTTAAAATGAAATTACCTCTTTGTCTCTGGTGTCACTGATGCAACTTCAATATTTGCAGATGTTAAGGCTTCTTCCATAACTTGTCTTAAAACAACCAAAGCAACTTCTTCAGCCTCTAAATAAATTCTGTTAAATGCAAATTATATAATAACCTTTAAGAGTTATATTCGAATGAAACTTTTCCTGTAATAATGTTTCAGCACCCTCTTGAGCAGATCCAATAGCAACAGCATGATATTTAGTATATGTCCCAGAGGGATCAGTGCACCATAAACATGGCCCTGTATTATCAACTCCCGCTACTAATAAAGCAACACCAAATGGTCGACTTATAGATTTTTTTTTTTCGTCATGCACACCTATAAGATAAAAATTAATTGAAAAAAAAAAATAATTTTAATAATGAAAAATTATTAAAATAATTTGATAATGATAACATAATAATAATATGACATGAATTACTATTTAATAATATTATTTTATATTATAATGTCAAATAATAATTATTTGAAATTATAAATTTTGAAAAAAAAAATAATTATAATTTATTATGACAAATAATAAAAATAATTTATAATTATATTATAATTAATAATTGTAATTATAATTATAAAGATGATT